>JBBPOF010000220.1:0-34520 GCA_038091315.1 Porphyrellus cyaneotinctus | reverse complement strand
CCCCGAAGCACACTCCGTCAGGGAAGATCGCGTTGTCGTCGCATGTCAAGGACCCTGGCAGCGAGGAGATGTATCAGTTCCATCACAAAAGACATTATCCGCTGAAGCAACAAACATTTAGACCCGGGCGGGATGATCGAATTGTCGCACTCGACGATGATAGTCCAGAAAGTGGAGGTGAAGGTGGAATCAGGTATGACGAGCCGAGTGGAGCATTGCCATGTTAGGCACTTTTCTCCAGGCTTACGCGTTCCGGGAACCCAGCCAACGTTTCTGTAGCACGTAAGCGGGTTGGACGCAATCCAGGCCGTAAAATCTTGCCCTGCAACGAAAGTTAGCTGGATCGATGCGAGCAGCTCTGAGGGAAGACACGGACCCGTCTTGAAATCTTCCACTTGCTCGCTTGGCCAGCTCGGGAATACCAATGAGCACTTGCGCTTCTGACGTACTTCTGTGATGAGGCAGAAGTGCGGCTGACTCATCCATGGACCGCCATGACCACCAGGGTTGGGGTTGGGTGGAGCCTTGATGTCGAATGGTCTGTTGAATAGATAGAACTGATTGGCGTCCGCGACGGAAATGCTTTGCTGGTCAATCGTCCCTTCACCATTGAAGACCTGGGCCTGAATGCCTTTGGTTGCCCATTCCTTCGGGTGGAGGAGAGGGGCTCCCATGAGGGCGAAGATCCTAGCCTGGATGTCAATGTCCGCGATAGTGCTGTGTCCGCGAACAAAGATGTAGTTATTCTCGCCTCCGACGAGCTCGATCGAGTGGTCCTTTGAATAATCAGAGTTCGGGTCTTTGAGAGAATTCCATAAGCCCGGCACAGTCAGGTCTGTGCCGATGAGCTGAACGTCTATCATGCCGTTAGTGAAGAAAATAGGGAAATCGACGAGGACACGCACCGGGAGTATACCCGCCCGGCGCAGTAGTCGGGAAGTGATTCGGGCTATTCACAGCACCGCGGAACCACCAGCCAGTAGCTGCCGGTTTCGTGACAGGGATCACTGCGCAATCCTCGGGTTTGCGAGTCGGAGGGCAGTGACACTCTTGGTCCTTAGGACATTTCTTGTACTCCCTTAGCTGCGTGGCAGCGGGACTAGCATGACGCATATTGCGCGTCGCATGGGGTTCGAATATTATGTTCAGTGCACCGAGTAACTGAGGAACGTCAAGAGGTGGGAGGGGCAACCTCAGACCAGCGGCAGCATCCTGCAAAGCCGAACCCAAAATTCCGCCACTCTTGAATACCTGGAGCGAGAGGCAAGAGTATGGTTCAATGGCTGCGTTCTCCTCCGGTGAGAATATGTGCAGAGTCAAAACTGCATCATAAGACGGCTCGAGCACGACTTTGTATTCTCCCAACGAAGCTAACGGGGTACGCGGAATGGTTATCTTTCCGCGGTCGTCGATCACAGACACCTCCAACCCAGCAGGGATGGGTGCGCCTTTGTGCCACTATGAAATTTAAGTGACTTCAGGACGATTGTGCTCACATGAAGAGTGCAACGGGGCTTACATCGAAGCGGAAACTGACTGGCACGGGCGATCTCCCAAGCATGCGGAGTCGAGTACTGGCTGAAACGTGCTTCAAAGTGGGGTCCACCACAATCACCTAGGAAATAGTTAGATCACTTCTTTAAACACACACATATATATATATGAAAATTCACATTGTAGAAAGTGAAGTTCTTGTCTCTGGAGAGAAAAGAGAGCATGTCGTCTACACCAAAGTTCTGGAGATCGAATGTTGGAATCGGTTCGTATTCATGCAAACTCTTTTGCTCGTTGGCGGGATCATGCTTGAAGACGTTGGCAACCAACGAGTAGGCGTTTCCCGTGGAGTGGGGTGGACGGAATTGCAGATGACCGTTAGAGGCGTCTATGATCTAGATTAATGGTACTGCCAGATGACGGGCGTGGGACGCCTACATGGACCCGTATCGTCGCCGCCCGGAATCACCACTGGGCCAGACGAGACAGGCTCTACTGCGGACCACACGGGTGGCCATAGGATCAGCTCGCTTGGAAAGACCCTCAAGGAGGCGACGTAGGGTCCGCCGGATCCATGGCCACGAATGTAGACGTTGTTGACATCGCCACCAACGATAGGCATACCAGTGAAACCGCGCCACGTCGTGGGATGAACGAGCGCGTCGTGGTCCGCTGTCGCACCGTAGAGTGGAATGATGTCAGGGGTCTGGTAAACACATCAATTTTACTAAGCATCCAAGTTGATTGTAGCAGAAGTATGACATACGAAGGACAACGCTTTGGAGTACTTCTTTGGATACTTGAGCGCATCGTCGTCAGGATCTGTGATGATATTTAGCAAGACGCCATAGTGTGGTATAATGAGACGAGAAACAAACAGTTTCGCAAGAAGAGGTCGCCTAACATATTGTGAGGTTGATTTATGGATGAGATCGAGAGATGACTCGGAAAGAGCAAGCTACTGATGGTCAGAGCGGAACGCACTTGGCTTTATACCTCTGTGACTGTGCTACAGAATTGGTAATAGCCGTTCACAACGATGCAGACTACCACGACGGTCAGTTAATTGACACCTCAAAGCTGGAACACGAACCTATTACAAGATGCACATGTCATATCACAGGGAGTCCCGTACACTTGACAATGGGCGCATCCAATTAGAACATCTAGGACTACATCGACACGTCTTTTGCAGCGCCACCTTTGAGCGGTCCGTCGCATATTCATTCGCTCGACAGGTCTTTCGTGAGTTCACTCTCGTGTTCTTCTGTACTTTGGGCTTCCATCAGATGCAGAACCCAGGGCACTTTTATTGTATGCCAGGTTGATTCTGCCGAATGTTAGTGCTGTATTACCTCCATCAGATTAATAGACCTGAAAAGGGTTAAATGGAATATTTGAGCGTCCAGGATGTGATCGGTCTGACAGGGATCCCGTCCGGTACGGGCGACAATTGCATGATTTATTGTTTTCAGCGCTGCAGCGCTTGCGGCCCAACTTACGTTCCGAACTACTATGTAGCAACGAGCGCGCGCTTCAATGCTTCTTGGTATCTTGATTACTTGCGAACGTTGCACTGGTGCTCCCGTAAATCGTGAATAATATGACATTGACCATTATTCCGCATCACCACAATGTTGCACCGTTCCTTGGCCAGTTTCATCTGTAGTGGTGTGCAGAATAGTACATCTTCGACTTGAATGTGGCTGGACCGTAGATGTCCGAGATGTTCCATGCAATGAACATGCAACGAGAGCGGTACATCTTGACAGGTAAACAGCCTGGCAACATTAGGGGAGAAAGATGATCGCTGAAATAGTAACTTATAAGTGTTACGCGGTCTAGTAAAGTGACTTACGTAATCCAATTGGGAATTTCGAAGCTTTCGTTTATGATTTTTGGATTATGTAATACACAATTTCCTCTTTTAGTAACTCGGGTCAGGGTTAGCATAACTTTTCTTAGTCCATGTATGGGTTATGACCCGGTGAAATCATAATTGCTATGGGTTATGGGTACGTGTACAAAATCCCCGCAAACCAACCCAAAAATGTATGGCAAGGGAGGCAAGGGAGTACGGGTTTTACCTGGTATGGGTTCGGTGGGAGTCCACTGTATATAAAGAAGAGTTCCCATATGCGCCGAGTCTATAAGCTTGCTTCACATCCCGCATGTGGCCATTAATTTCTCCCTCAATCTCGACCCAGTCATCAGATCAATTGATTCCCCCCACTCAGGGATCAAAGTACACAAGCACCTCTCCAACCCGCGCCTAAATTAACCAACTTGTGATCCTGACACACTCAATGTTCTTCCAAGGGTAAGTCGAGACCGAACTGGTTATAACGTCATCCCTTGAAGGACTCAACCTGCACAACCGAGGCCATTTGCGGGCTCTGATTGGAGATGCGGCTGGCTAGAAAGGAAATTAAGGGTCAATTTCGTGGCCAGTAGTAGCCGAGTAGTCCTGACGACTTTCCGTCCTACTGATCATGACTGTTGCCACGATATGCGTGGGGAGAAAGAATACGTACACGAGATCAAGTGTCCGCTCGCTATCACCGTTATCGATATCTGACACAAAACTTCACTCTCCCTCGAAGGGAAGGACCATCAAACTAACAGCGACCCACGACCGAAGGACGAGTGGAATCGGCAAGGAAATCGTGCCAGTTAGCTCTCCAACGTAATTCCAGTCCCAATCTCTGAGGATACGGTCTTCTGGGCCTTGTTTTGGAGGGCACGTCGAGGAACGACCACGTTTAGCATCGAATATCTAGAAAGATGATCATGAGAACGCTACTTCACCTCTGGAGATAAATGACGAGGAAGGACGTACCCCGATCCCCACGGCCAACGGCAGGGCATCCGAGATCGACATCAACGCTCATCAAATGGAAATAGGCTGGTCTACGCCACCACTCGTCAGTTGCCAGCAATATGATGCTTGGCAGTGGCGGTGGCACCACAAAGTCGAGCGTCCACGCTACAGTGCTCAGGCTTAGCCGATCGCAATAGGCGCTGTCCGATGCGACGAAGAATATCGTCACCTACCCAACCCAACTCAGTCACCGACCCTGGGACTGTACGTGTGGTATGCGCCAGCACCGGCCCATCGGATTCGAGAGATCGTACTTATCCACACGTGGATGAGTGACACTCAGGGAGGTCCACATACAAAGGATAAGATTCAGGGAATGGCCGCGGGCTTCTCTCCGGGAGCGTAATCATGACGCAAGCACATTCGTCTGGCCAGGGTTGATGGGCCACCAGCAACTGGCAGTACTATGGGTATGCCCGGGACGAGGGACCGAGTGATCCCCGCATAACATACTCTGGGATGCACTTGTCCGCGGGATGTTGCCTCGTTGAGGACATGAGGGTACTGTTCCCTGCCTACGTTGCGCGCATCGCGTGGCCGACGGGCTTGGGTGCTCTAGACCATTCACCCTCGGTAAACCTACCACCGTTAGGTCAAGATAAACGTGTCTTTCATCGTACCTAGGATCTTTGGGCTTCACATTAACAACCGCTTGCACGTGCAGTGGCGGCAGGACAAAGGCAAAGGGTATCTGCAGATTCATTGCCAAGGTCAGTCAAAAGGGACACGTTGCCTGGGACGCACATTCGCTGGCATTGAGTAAAGAGTAAAAGATATTAGTAAGAAAGGAAGGGTTTATCGCCACCAAATACACATTCCATGGCACGTCCCGCGGACATGTATCGGGAGACAGAAACGGGACCTTATTTGCGCCTCGAATCGATCCTTGCGGGACGGATAAGTGGGTCATATGTTTCCGAATGGGAACGCAGTACCACAAGGTCCCGATCTACGGTGGCAACCAAATATACGTTTTGACCCGAAAAAAGACCCAACGAACGTTGCTTCTCGGTTCCTGGACTCGGTTGTCAGTGTACAATTCGACGAATTGCCAATCAAGTTGATCGCACGACCCACGGGTCTAAACAGGAACAGGCAAGCGCTCATGCGGGGTAATTTTTATATATATCAAGGGAACGATCTTGTGCGTGCGACCCCGATCGACAGTGACGACCGTGGAATCGAGTTTCACCAATCAAAGGAAGTTTCCAAGGTCAATAACGCTTGAATGTTCATGCCCTCCTATCTCCTCAGAAACGTGACGTGAGTGCTTAGGATCACCTAGACGATAGCTTATCTGTTCCCATCACGAGATGCGCTCAGTAAAGCAGCTGTTGACGCATTTAAAAACACCTTGAAACGATCGTGTACGGGGAACGCTCGAAGAAAAAAAGGGGTTATCGCTCTCACCAAGCTGCCCATCCCGTGACGTCGGCCTCCTCGAAAGCAACAAACCACAGGAGGGTCGCTAAGTGAAACGACGCCACCGGCGACTCTGAAAATCGATCATGCCTGGGCGTTGACGTATGTGGTAACTCTACCCATGCGATCGGCGGGGAAGGTTAGATCCCGTGGTGTATTAAGCGTTGGAACTGTCACGGTTGCCCCTGTTCGTGCATCTATTGTATAGTACGTGGTTCACCACTGGCAGGGCGACCGTCAGAATGAAAAGATGACACACACCGGCACGGCCTTGTTCATTGGGTGGTCATACGTCGGCTGAGTAAGTATTGCGCAGGCAATAAACTGAGACAGATGGTGACTGGCTGTGCTTACTCGTATCGCCGCAGTTCAAGTCCCTGAGCCCAGTGGCACATCAGAGGATCCAGAGCCACATGCAACGTGTCCAGACAGGGAGTACTATCGAGTCCTTTGAACGAGATTGCGCAAGCTGGGTCGCCCGACCTCGATCCAGAATACAGGGATCCGATGTTTTAGGACCTGATACCAGTGAGTCATACCGAGCCCGCACAGCGTCCGCTGCGTGGGTTTTAGGTACACCTCGACCACCCGAATGGTCAATTTGAATTGACGTTATGGCTTCGAAAGTATCATCCATTTGAGGCACATCACACTCAGGAGTAGCCAAGAAAAACACACCAACTATTTTCATACGACATAAACGGTTAACTGCGTCCATGTACGGTACTGTATGAGCATGAGAAACGGTGCGTAATAGACGGTTTGATAACAGTTGGTAGGCAACGACCCATGAGAAAAACAACCAAGACACATCATGATGAACCCCTTGATAATGACTTAAACGATCTTGAATGGAACAAGTATTTCTATGTGCGTCACGGCATGCCACAAAAGAAAGCGGGGAAAGCTGGGAACCGAATAGATGATGGATAAGATGGCGTCAATGTGTGAGAAAAGAAAGAAATGGGGTAAAGCAATCACGAAGCATAACGAAGCATAAAGAAAAATACAAGATAGGCCTGAGTGAACATGAAAAACGTGGTTCGCCGAGAGTCGCACGGACGAGACGTAACGAGTGGAATTTCTCGACGTGGCGCCTAACAACCCTTATCAGCAGAGCGTTTCCGACTGGCCTTGGCTACGTTGACTCTGGGCCCATCAGGATTGATATCAGGCGTTGTGGAGGAGATCCGAGGAATCAGCGACCTGCGCTTTCGCATTCCCCGTCTAGACTCGGCAGGGTACTCACACTTGAGATGCCGTCGGGCGCATTGACTGGGAAAATAACACATGTAAGTACATATTCGGCAAAACATGATTGTGTCACGGAAATCAGCGAAAAGATTAGGTGATTGAAGGGAGATAACTGGCAAGTTGGGAAAATGGAACAGATTAATTTAGTATACGTGTGAAACTGGTGGACAAGTTTGTACACAACCAGCGAAGTGCCAATCAAATGGGGGTGATACGGAAATGTACTCACTTGCAAGTCTTGTCTTTGCTATCCGGTTGAGGTGGACCGCACGCAATCTTCCTCCCTCGGCAGAATAAGCAGGCAAGGGCAGGCTTCTTATCCAGGGACCGCTTCGTATGGGGTGGGGACAAGCAATGAGATGACCGTGGAGAAGGAGACCGAGAATGGCGGCGACGCGAACGAGTAACCGACGACGAAGTATATTGTTGAGAGAGCGGCTGAGAGAAGGGAACTGGCAAAGGAAGCTCGTTGAGCACGTATGGTTGACTAGGAATTGTGAGACGATGCGCACTGGTCGGAGTATCCCCCCATTCATCCCGACCATTGTTCACCTGGAATGAGGTGTCGTGGATGAACGCCGGTGATCCCAGGACCATACCGTCCTGCGTAGTTGCCGATGCACCAACGTGGAAATAAGGCGGGGACGCAGAATTTGCAGGAGGCGGGAAAGGCAAGGAATCCATGGGTGGCTCGTCATACATGGGGATCATGGGCTTCTGGTCATCCACGTATTGCATAGCGGACTCAGAGGGCGACGCAACGCTTGTCAAGCTATCGTCGTCATCAGGTAGGGTATACAGGTGACATGCGATCGCTGGCAAGGCAGGGTTGGGGTATATGGTGGTGCCCTGGATACAATGAGACATTGCAGAACAATGAGATCTTGTGGCGCACCTCGATGGGTTCCTGCTTGACAAGTTGCCAATCATGAGCGGCTGTGGTCAACTGGGGCATGGAGAGACTGTGATGACTTCTGGTGGTACCCTCGCCCAAGGGGTTCTGCAGGGTATATGACTTGGTAGTAAGCACGGGAGGATCGAGGTGAAGAGTGTTGTACTGGGCCGAGTCGCAAGGGAGGTCGGCAGGCGGGTACGTGCCATGAACGGTGAAGTTGGCATCGACCTCGTCCGGTGAGGGGATGAGGACCGGCTGACCATATACCCGGTAGAACTGGAGATCGGACTCGTCAAGGGACGCGAAGTACGAGCCCGACTGGAGTTCCTCGAAGGAGAAGGAACGTTGTACTCGGACCTAAGGCGGCACGCGTGGCGCGTGTTCGGATGCGTATCATGGAAGGACGTTTACGCAACCCACCTGGACGTCGAACTTTGCCTCGTGCCCACCGTAGTGGGAGGGAGGGTGCTCTTGTGAGGGTGACTGTGACAGCTGGCTCGCGAAGAGGGGGCGCTGCGAGGGGGGGGTGGGGTAGTCATAATGAAGATGAGAGGGGCAATGCATCATTGGAATGGACCTGTGAACGGAAGCCAAGAGGAGGATTGACGGCAGGGGGGGCTATCAGACGCAATCCAGGGAGGGCTTTATAACATTGTCTGACCTAGTAAAAAAGGGTTCGCAGGCCGGTTACTTGAGACTAGCTGAGTATGGAATCCACGCCTTTGGCAGGCTCGAATGGTCAGAAGACAGGACCAGGCCAGATCATGGCACATTTACAGCAAACCCCATTCGTAACTTGTTCGTAACTCGTTGCCGTAACGAGCACCCATCGGCATCTGTCTCCATTTCGGACCTAAACCTGAGATTCGTATTTTCATTCGTCGCAACTCACCTCCATATCAAGTACATCATCAATGAAATTATCCCCCTCTGGGAGATCTGAGTCGAGGACCATCCGGAAAAATCGTTAGTCCAATCGTGTCCGATATCTATCTCAATGGAGAACTTACTCGCAACATGAATTGTGTCAAGGCCTAAGCCGTCGTCCAGAATGGCAACTGACGTGAGCTCGCCAAGCTCGGTCTGAATGGTCGCTCGAGATCGCGAGATAACGATCCAGAGTCTGCAGCTCCATTGTCGTCGCACGAGGCCGAGTCGCGACAATCCAAGACGCCGACTCTCTGAGTATAATTCCATCACGAAGACCCATCACAGCTCCCCGTTCTTCTTGACCAGAATGTGTCTCCCGCTTGCCAAGTTGGACCAAACCCCCATGTATGCAGGGTTGGAAAAGGGTCCGCCTTCCAATTACAGTGGACATGTGTCTACCTCAGTGTGGTCACCGACGCCCCCGCCTGCCTACTACAAATTGCGTCCGCTCCCGGGGCACCACGAGAGAAGGCCCAGCCCCCCCCCTTTTTTTTTTCTTTTTTTTTTTTGCTCAGCGATCGTGCCTTGCACACCTAAAAAATGTCGCTACGATGGCTATTTTGGGGGCGGCCTAGCCTCCACTGAGACCTTCGAGTGCCCCGATCTTGGGCGATTCGTCCCCCGCTGCCAGACTTTGTTGCGCTGAGAACCTGGGGCGCCACAACAAAGACTTATGGAGCTGGAGCGTCATGCATGCGTCGTGTCATGGCACCATGCTCCATCGCGGTTGGCTGGCACTGGCCAGTTGGTGAAATCACACGTCAACCCTGTGCGTGTGCTTCATGCTTGCACGTGAACCCGACTCTGCACGTGAACCCGTCTTTGAGTAACAAGCTTTTGATACCAACAGCCCGCGATTTTGTGAACATGTTGACATCGGGTTGACATGATCTTCCAGTCTGGGAAGCAAAACCTTTCCAACATCGACAGGAAACTACAGGGTTGATTGAAGACGCCACAGACACCGCAAGAATAATTTTTTTTATGTAACAAGTCTCAAGCAGCTCCGCGGGATAGCTCGGTGGTGACGCCATCCCAATGTACTTGTCCATTGCCTGTCATTCTAGTGAGGCTCTTCTTGCGCCCTACGAAACGGCATCCAGGGCCTCTGGCATCTCAAACCCCGTCGTCCGTGATGCCTCGCCATAAGTCAACAGGCCAACGTAGGGCATGACGTTGTACTTGAGAACGAATTCGGTAGGAGACACGTTCCTAGTAACCAATATTATCAGTCAGCAAGCAGTCGCATTTTTCTTGAGATAAGGTCGTGATCATTTCACGGAACAACACGCGGTTGCCTCCCCCTTTTCACAGATCTGCATGGTGAGAAATTCCAAAAGTGGACACGTACTTGAACGACTGGGATAGTTCCCGGAACTTGTACTTGTTTCTGGACGACTGGATGATATTCGCATCTTCCTTTCGGCGCACGATACGATCCCAGAGGACCACCGAGTTATTCACCTAGAAAGAAGACATGTTGTAAACATCGAGACGCAGGTAACACAGCCAAGAAGAAGCTAAGCCAGAACGAGCGGAGGCATTTGTATCCACCCGTCATCGAAGATGGCTCACCCCTTGAGCGTTCGTGTATTCGGCCTCAAGGTACACAAACAATTGCTTTGTGTTCCAGTTGAAAAGGGGTCGGAGGTCTGAATGTATCCAGGTGATTACGGATACGGCCAAAATGGCACAGGATGCGGTAATTGTGAACCAAGTGGAGCAGACGACAGGTTGCGAAGCCGGTTCGAAATGAAAACACAACGGTGAACATGCGGTGGTTGCAACAATGGAAGCAATAGAATGCGCACCGGCCGTGATGTTGAACTTTACGAATCCGATTTCCTCCTGTTTGAAGGGATAGCGCTTCGCTTTGGCATTGTATCTGAGCAACGGTAAGTGGCTGCTTCTCAAGAGGACTCGGAATGACGTCTCTCGCCATCCGCGGTCAGGTCAAAGGGTTCGTGCACTGACATTTTGAGAGATGCCACATCGATGTTTGCTGTCGGATGGGCGGTGAAGACGAACGAGGACAGCGCGATGGCTGCGAGCAAGACCATCATGCAGGTCGACCAGAAGCTAGATATTCCATTGACGCGAGCGTAGATGCTATGCATGGTTGGGTGCGTCGTCGTCGTCGTCGTCGTCGTCTGACTCTGAGGGACTGTGTACGACGACTGCCATTTCGGGACATTACAAAGGGACTTGCTGGTGGCATTACAACCTTTTCCCGATCTTTCTTGCTGACGAGCTGAGGTTCAGAGTCAACCTTATACACGACCCTTCATGTCAACGGATCAAACGTCGTAGCGAATGAATTGGGGTATCTTCATTATTTCCTCAATGACAGTTGCGCGCTCGAGTCGCATCTCCATCGCTCCATGTCTCGTGCCTCGTCGTGCACGCCGGAAATTGTTGCCATACCCAAACAGTGCGTCTCTTCGTCCTCCATCATCACCATCACCATCATAATGTTCATATGAAACGTGATGCCATGGGGGGTCAGCCACTGCATTCGCCCACCACGCCAGGAGAACAACCTCCACTTGGTAACGTACGAATGCTAAACTATTCTTTATTCGGTCTCAAGGCGCGACCGGTGGCTTTTCATCACAAGGATGCTTATCTGATGGCAAGCTATTTCTGCCTGGCGTTTCTGACGAACGTTTTCATATCGCCCGACGTTCGCTACTATACGTGGCCATTGATTGAATGCATACACGCACCGCATGGAACTGTTCCTCGATTTGTTCGGACGTTTGATCCCTCCCTTGGTTCACAATTCGGCTACCCATCCTTTATCCTTGTCACTCTCCAACTGCGTCATCACGATAAGTCCTTGTCCATCACCCACTTCCGTCCACAGCACCCTCTCTTCTTCCTCTTCGGTTGATGAGCTTATCGATTGAATCCGCAGTTCAATCCAAGCTATCCTGAAATGGGCATGGGAACAGGAGGTACCCTCGTTACTTTGTTCACTTCCCTCATGAACAGGCACGACCCGTGTCATCACCTCCATTCCTGACTCGTGTTCCAATCCCCGAATTTGATTAACTGGACGCTTGCGTGCAACATGGTTGGGTGGTCATGGAGCACTTTTATCTCAGGCTCGGCCTCAATGTCGCTCTCTTCCCCATTGGCCATATTGTGCTCTTGGGTTCTCAGGCTGGCAGCCGCGTAATCACATTCCTCGCTGATTGTGGCATATTGAAAAGTGTTTGATAGCATTCAATGTGCACTTGTTTGTTTGCTCCGCGCGATATTAGAACAAGCTGTTGTGATCTGAGAACGCTCTGGTCATGGGCGTCGTGCATGATTAACGGTGATTATCACCTGCGTGGAGGTCGCGTACTTTTTCCGATTTCAGTTCCTGTCATGCTCAGCGTTCTCGTCATTGGTTGTTCTGCCGCCTCCTCAGATGGTTATACGACTGTCATCTTTGGTCCTCGCGAATGTAACAAGTTTTCAAACCTAACCGACACTCTGGAACGCATTGATCAGCCCGTGATACGTTCCTCTCTGTCGTGTCAACCTGTGGGCCAAGGCCAAAAAAAAAAAAAAAAGTGGGGTCGCGGCCCAGCGCAAATCGTAACTTTACATGCGACGGCTCAGAGTTGCAATATACCTCAAAACGAATCGAAAGGCTCGTGTTTGCCCTACATCACGAAGTAAGTACTTAGCACCCTGAACCTTGCACTGCGCCCTGTGTCCGACAGGGCGGCGATATGGGGGACCCTAGTCCATCGTCTTGGGATGCGCGTCGCTTGGGACCCATACGATGTCGTCTTCATCACCCTCACCCTCCCCTTCCCCCCCTTCGCTCTCCACAGGCGTCGCTTCTCCCTCGCTCACCAGCGCCCCAGCCCAACCACCCTCGATCTCCCTCTCCAACGTCGCAATCTTGGCCCCTCTCGATCTCAGGAACGAGATGACTTCGCGAGCACGCCTGTAACCCTGCGGTGCGACCTCCACAGAACCCTGACCTTGCCCTTCTACGTCCACTTTGACCTCATCGACCCACCCGAATCGCCGCGCCAGATGCACAGACGCCACAACTTGCTTGTTCTCACCTGCATCTTTCAACGCAGCGAAGAAGCTTGCAAGAGCGCGCACAGCCTCACCACGCGCGCGTAACACATGGCGCATGATCTGGCGGGACGCGGGGCGTTTCCGATTGAGCATCACAGGTGGTTCGGACGCCTGGGCAGGCAGGTCCGGGGTGGAGGATCGTTTGCTCTGGACCACCCAAGGGCTCTCGGATGGGGTCATTGGCGTGGTATATTGGGAGAGCGCGGCGAGAGAGAGGTCCCAACGTTTAGGGGCCCACACGCCTACGAGGACACGCCACGCTGCGATGACGCGTTTGAAACTAGTAGACAGAGTTTGTGTGCATCAGTGACCCTGAACCAAGAAGAGAACTGTCATGAATGAATGAATGAAAGGACACTCACTGAAGGTAATTATCTGCCGCCGCCCATGTCAATAATACAAACAACGTCATATACCACGTTGACGAGTCAACGAGATCGACCCACCATTAACCAGCCTCGTGTGATAATACGCAAAGGCCCATACAGTCAGCCCCGCCACTAGCGCACCGTAGCCCGTGAAGCTCAGCACAGCCCATAGGGCCCAGAACGCTGCAGGATAGATCAACATTAGTAACAAGAGGCCGATGACAACCTTGTTCTGTGCCTGAGTCTCCTCTTCGTGCTCAGTAAGGCCTGCTGCGAGACGGCTCATAACGTACACAGGCAGATGGAGGATGAGCGGCAACAGAAAGAAGGGAAGGCGGATGAGGGCTGCTAAGGTATCACGAACGAGAATGGAGAGTGTCAGAAGTCGCGAAGGGAGCGGCGTCACATGAGTTGGAGACAAAGTTTCCGGGAGAGGAAGAGAGGACAACACAGAGTTCGTAAGGTGTGTTGACTGAAGGAGCGAGTAGTATTCTAGAAGGTGGCGGCGTACAGAAGAGAAGTTCAGCGTTGCGTCCTTGGTCGAGAAAAGGTCAACAAGACTAAGCATGAGCGTGAGTAGATTGTGCGGGTCAACAGGCGGGGATCGGGTAACTCACGTCTGAGAAATTGTAACAAATTCTTTCAAATCGATTGAGCGTTCGTCTTCCCAAAGTAGATCTCGAGCCATTCGAGCAGCATAAAGTGTATTCCTACGTACAACGCCGTCGACTTCTGAATTACACACAACGTATGACGCGGCTTACCAGTCTGGGGCATTGATGGTTGTTTCTATGAGCTGCTGTTCGATTGCACGTGTCAAGCGCTTGACGGCGGCGCGAGCGGCACCTTCGGCATCAGAAACAAATTGTTCTTTGTACTGTTCCATAGAGATCGGCGGACCAAATCTGCAATGCCTTTGTTAGAAGAGATGATCTTTGGTCCCAGTATCTTCTCACTCCATGATCACCTGCAATAACCCGCAGACTGTTAGCAAACTGACTGAACGCACTGACCGACCAAGACTACAAGGGCCGACGTACTCACATCGCTACGGTACTTGGACTTATTTGTATATACAATTGCCGTGGGCACGATCTTGACTTCGGGACCCTCGATTCCGTGGTCTGCGGCCCATTTTGTGTGTTCTAGTGCCGCCCAAGCAGCACCGTCTTTGACCTGCATAATTCGAGGTTCCGTGTAGGAAGTCCCCTCGGGGAATAGAGCGACAGCACCACCTCGAGCGAGAGCCTCGAATGTTCCGCGGAACAGCACCTGTCGGTCCTTGGACTTACGGTCGACAGGGATGTTTCCAGAAGAATAGAGAAGCCAAGCAAGAAATTTGTTGTTGAACAACGATGCTACCAGATTTGAAGGTGGGTGTTATTGGATCGAACAACGAAAGCTGAGGTCACTTCCGCACCTTTCGACCAGTAGTTTAGGATTCTCCTGTGAGGAAATGAAGTCGCTGTGGGCATTCAACAGTTCGTCGTGAGATCAACGACGGCACGTAAAACGGACTGACACAGAACAGAAGGGTCGAGAATCATGTTATGATGAGTTGCAGTACTGCAAAAAGGAGACGCGTTAACAATGGGATATACGGAGACCTGGATTCATGGAGAACTGGAGGTAGACCCAGGATGTCCGTTGAGCACGGCCCTTAAGGATCCCGGTGGAGTCTGTGCTTCGAGTCGAGAGACTTACACGATGATCGGACCCTCTGCAGGAACGTTTTCTGCCCCCACGACGCGCACCTCCGTGAAGAAGGACCATACTGCCCACCCTGCCAGCCGTCTGATGACCTTGTGAACCGTCTGTGAATCAGATTGAGGCATTTCGACCGTCTAGTTGAACGAGATTAGAGGAAGAAAATGGATGTAATGTAGAGAGTGAAACAAATGGCGGGCCAAGGACAACGTCAGGTTCAATGCCTAAGGCACGGCTGAGTTTCGGCAAGCATGTCAAGCCACGCCTTGCCGGGTGCAATTGTTTGCTACTACATACTGTACATAACTAAATTTGTCTACTACAGGACACCTCTTGGGCGCCAAACGGACTGTCTGTGGTCACTCGTGCCGTAGAAACCCCGTAAGTGACATCTGCCGTGAGTCGCTGACCATTGGCACTGTTGGCACCAACAGTGATTGAATCAAGCGCAGCAAAGGCTCAAGGCGTCTGTTGAGAGGTCTTTTACTACAGGAGAAAAGCGTGACTGCTGTGCGGTTGCTGAGTGGCCGATTGGTTATCCCCCCAGTACTCAAGGCTAAAAGTTTTCCATGGGGTAACAGGAGAGGACTTGATCTAGTTTTACTTGGCAATCCCTATCAAGATGATTCGTTGAAAAGAGCCTCGGCCTCGACTATACAGTGATCGTTCTGTAGGTGCTCTCTAATGAATGGGTGAGGTGATCTGGTTTAAAATTTAGGTTCTTCAGGACGTCCTAATCCGTAATACAAATGGCCACCTTAACGCCCCTGCCGCGTTGCAACAGAGTAGTGTCTGCTACCGCGAGCAGATGATGTCTCGTAAAGATGATGATGCGACGATCAATCGTTTGGGAAGGTGGTCCATTAACAACAGGTAAATTATCTAATAACCAATGCCCTTCCGTTTACTCAGCTTTGAAGTTACCACGTCCTTATCAACTGTGAACATTTGACGAGTAAACTCTGCGACGTGTGGAATGAAGTTCCGTGTTTCATCACATGGCTCTGTTTTGTCTCAGGTATTATTGGTACGCAAATGTCACCTCTACTGACAGGCATGTCTCTCTAGATGCCTCCGTATTATTCGCTTTATGTTCCCGCGCAATTACCGGGATCCATGCGAACGCGGGTCCTCCCAGCTCAATTGTCAGCCTGATTCCATATTCCAAGTTGCACGCACGATCGTGCGACTCTACATCCAGAGGTGCCATTGCCCTTGCAAACCCTCTTGCCGACAATGTGGTATTAATGCCAGCTGGGTGTCCCCGTATTCTTCGGCCGTTTCGCGATAGCGTCATTCTCAGACTTGGAGTGTTCCAAACTTAGCTTAGGATACCAGGAGCCGACCGGTATCAAACGTGCCCCCAAGGGCAAGCATATCAGAGATACGCCTCGACAAATATATCGACCTTCGATTCTCCGAGGACATTTATGTTTATCAAATGACACTAATTATCACGCATCCTATCATGAACGCGATCACCCAGCGCTTGGAACCCATCAATGCTAATCTGATGTTAGATTGTGGATTATTCAGGCGTGCCAGCCCTGTAACTGACCTCGCACTGCTCTGCTGAGTGTGGAATTGTGTGCAGGGGTCGAGGGTCACATCCATCGTTCTCTCAGGGCCCGAATGCATACCCTCCTGGCCGGGCACGCTAGTGATGATCGAGAGGATCAGGAGATCCGGTCATCGTTCTCATGAAGGTACCCGCACGATGAGATTCGGAGGCAGATATTGCGTGCCTCGTGCCGTGTCCCATTTCATTGTGAATAAGAACTGATTTGTTCTTCCGCTTATATATTTTCAGGATGTCGATTATTACTTTTCATCGAACATCTTGGTCCCCGGAATCACTTCCATGTGTCGTAAATGACTGACCGACCTACTATTCTCTTCAAAAGGCTGGAACCCGAATCATGGCCCGAGGTCACGACCGCAATCCTAGCATGAAACAAGACTCCATGGAGCTGATCTCCGAGTCCCTTGGGGAAAGATCCCATTCGGGGATGGATTCTAGGGATTCAATAGGAAGAACCTGATATAACAAATTCAGATATAACAATGTAAACGTAGCACCGATCTGTGTCCGAAGATGCTGACCCAACTCAGTTACTACACAAGATATGGTACATGGTCCGACGTGCTCCATGCGCCGCTCGGGAGTTTTATTTTCCACTTCTGCTAACGGCTCTCCTTTACGCACACAGTAGGATCCGAGGCGATGGCTGTTTATCCAAAGCATAGCAGGAACACGGGTACGATCAGTGGAGCTCTTGTTTACACACGCCAGAAGTCTCACGTTGTTGAAAATAAACCCAGTGTGCGGGATTTATGCCAGTGGATGCTATCAACAAAGTTATGTTAAAAAAAGATAAAAGCATAGTTCGCATGTGCTTACGAATGTTGGCACTACCATTCGGGTCTTCGCCTCCCTCAAAGCGCTTCACGTTCTTGGGCGCGCCTGTCATCAATGGTTTAGTTTCCCTTTAGATAATGGGTGAAAATCACAAGGAGACCTGGCTCAGCAAATTGCCAATACTCTGCGCCACTAAAAACAGGTTAGTGAAATTGGATATGGTCAAGATCCGGAAGAACATACAAGTGTCGATAACCAAGCTGAGTTGGGATAATTGTCGGAACGCCGTCTGGGCACCACTATCAATAGACTGGATCGATACCGATTAAGTTGAAGTGGGGACCTTACCGACCAGGTGAACGCCTAACCATTTCTGTCATTGCAAAGACTAAATCTGAATGCGGGGCTTACATCGATAAATGTCCTCAGTGCCGATGGAACGCTCTACCAGCTCCGCAAAGGGTCGATTCCCGGTACGAGGCTGACCTGACAACGCATGGTTCGAATTATCGCCCTGGCAGGGATGATGCTCACCAAAAGTGTATAGGGTGACACGCCTCCCAACAAATGTATGGGCTAAAGCAACCGAAGCTATACTCGCAATAGATCCCTGTTAGGTAAATGCTCGGACACGCTATTCGGATTCATAGAAGCCAAAAATTGGTTACCCCTAGTGAATGGCCTAGAACCAATTAGTATCCGCTTCATCACGATGAGACGTTTGACTTTACCACACACAACGATTTTGTATGACGGATATGTTCGTAATTGAGATTCGAGATGATCTAGAACCATTTGGGCGACGCTGTTGTACGCAACGAGGAAGCCAGCGTGAACGCGCGGTTCGGATAAGCGTGCGACCGCAGGTGGGTCTAACGGAGGGAGTCCTGGTCCCTGTAAAGGTGCGAGTATGACGCAAGCATCTGTATTCCGAAATCCGAGTGAATGGGTATCGAGATGGCGAGCAGACATTTAGATGGTTCATGGTACGTACCAAGAAGGATGCCAATGATGTCTGCCGACCCTCTGAACGCAACGACGAACTCCTCCCGTTTGTCATCCCTGGCGACAAACCCTTTGGTCGCGGTGATGACGTCCTGAAACTGACAAGCCAGAGGTATCAGGTCGGAATCGCCGCAAAAGTCTGCGCTAACCTGAGCTACGAGGGTATTCCCCATTGGACGAGGACATAACACTTGGTAACTACCTGATGCGTATTTCGTGTACCGAACAAGATTATCGTATGTTCGCTGGTCGACACCAACGGAGGGGTCGTCAGAGCGGGGAAAGCGGGGCCATGGCCAACCTGTTAATTCGGTTGATCCGTTGTCGGATAGCGTAACATGAACATCGTTGAATTCGCCCATGATGCACTACAAGAGCGTGAGTAGAGCAGAATGCTAGAAGATCTAGCAATTACATAAAAAACTAAGTTTGAATCCGTACTAGTACGAACAGACTAAGACTTTGACAGTAATGAGGATGTCTACTAGTAGACCGTCTAGTCCCCGCCGGTTTCCCGCATTAAAAACCCTGAACTGAGTCAGTCCGGAATTTTTTATGTATGCACCCTAGGCAGCAAATGATCGGGCATCGTCCATCGAGACGTCTTGTTGTGCACATATGTGGCATGGCTGGAAAATCATCGGATCGAAAGCACTGGCATGTTAAGTCAAACATTCAAATCTCGGGGGACTAACCGATTGACTGCCGTCATCATGGCGATAGTAAGTTCCCGGCGCTGGGGTGAGTAACTCACCATCAACGAGATTCCATAACCTGAGGGTGCCACCAGAAGTCCGCACGCATCAACACCATCGGCATTATCCCATGCATCGCCAATGGGCTGATTAGGCGCATTGAACTAAGGTCACATTCGGCATCTGCAGCAACTTGAGTTCTCAACACGGCTTCTACTATGCCGTGAGTGACAACCCGCAGTAACACTTCGCATTTCGTGCGGATTTTGACCCATCGATTCCATTCCGCCAGCCTCAAAACATCCGCTCTCCCTGCTGTCGTTGTGTACGCTCGTAGCCAAGGGTCCAAGACACAATCTTCTCCGGATCCGAAGAAAATCAATGAAGTAGTTGTGTTATTCAAGAAATGGTCGAAATTTCGCATTTGGCGGGTAATGATAGTGTGGATACTTGGCATTGAGCAGTGACTTTTTGACATTATCAACGGTACCGGTGTTCTCTTCAAAGTGTCCATCCCGGGTAATATTTTTTCTGTCGAGTGGTTCGCGGGAGAGCCTCGACAGTACTGAAGTTCATCTAGTGGGTGGTGTGGTGACTGAGTGTTTCCTTCTTGCTCATCAGCCTATAGATCTACCACGCAAAAGCTTGTGGGAAATAACGAAGGTCGACGACAATCGGTCTAGTAACCGGCATCTCGGAAGGCGGCCCTGCCGCCAGGGACTCACTTCAAGGCACTCGCTACCGAGGCCAAAGGTTCAAAAACTAAACGTAACATGACCGCTCTCTCCAGATGTGACTAGCAGGTTCATCGCGTTGGGCGGCACAGTGTAAGACACTCTTGAAGAATTATAACGGCCCTAGCTCCTAGATGTCGTGCCTACGCAAACTCGAGTAACGAACATCAATTGACAACTTGAAATCCCGGGCCCAGCACACATTGTGAGCGAAGCCAAAACTTTCCGGACGTGATTTGGAACCCTAGACATCGCAGTATCGACATACCACCTGACATGATTTCTGCGATGACTGTGAAGTGGTTCCAACATCAATTTCCTGGCTCTGAATTGCTCGTTAATGTGAGACATGATGAGTCGTGCACGGGGCGATTGGTGCAAGAGATGAATTGTTTCTCGTCCTAAAGAAGGGCGATTTTTCTTTTACAAGGGGACAATACAAGGGACATGGCTTTCTGAATAATGAATAGGCCACGGCAGACAACTTGGATGGAGTGATCCACAAAGCTATGTCGCACAATGTAAATCAGGCCACCAAAGAAAGAGTACAGGATCAAGATCACACTACACCATCAAACGTTGGGTCGAGTCCATCCACCTCCATCTACTGTATGTCGACCGTACGAATGCCCCCGATCAACTCCTGCAACGACGGCTCCTCGCGAACGCAAACCATAATCAAGCAGTCCGCCGCAACGCGAGACCGGCTCGAGCAATAGAGCACCAAACGGCTGTCTTAGACGCGCGACGAGCCGCAGTGCACGTATCGCATCGTCGGGCTCTGCCGCACGGTGTGAGAATTCTTGATCGAGGAGGGGACTGATCCAGGGATGGATCAGGAGGAGATCCTTCATCCCTGATAGATCGTCGGCCGTCTTGATCTCTACCTCGCCGAGTGCAGATGTTGTCGTGCAGTAAACGCTGGAGTCGATGTCCGAATCTGATTCCGAGGTATCCAGTTCAGTGATTGAGAAGACGATGCCGGGAAGGCTGAGTCGGCTCGCGGTAAAGAACGGCGAAGGTAGCTTGTTGAGCTGGTCATACAGCAGCTTGGCCATGGAGAGGTCGGAGAGGGATGATTGTAATGCTGTGACGAGGCGATCCATCATGGTTGCCTCGATGGGCTGTGGAATGTGAGATGGAATAAGTTGGTTATAGACCGCGAAATCGGGAGGTAGACAGCTATTGTAGCTACCCGCGCGTCCGCTCCAAGCGAGGATCGTGACATCCCCTGACCCTGCAAGGATGTGCCAACTCCCCTGTAAAAGCACCCGCTGCCCGCTGCATCTCCACAATTATGGCAGGTGACTCCTTGTGGTTGAACATCTCCAGGCCGAGGTATGGCTTCCAGTCCTCGGTGTAGAACTGAACTGTCTCGGCGGCGACGTATTCCTGGTATGTCCATGCACGAGTATTCCATATACTTCTCCAGAGGTCACCAGGCTGCTGAGAGTGTGACGAAACCCCGCGCAAGTAGACGATGGTGAGCGAGGAGCCACGATACCACGTAAACATAGCGACCAGTGATTCTTGTAACACGACATTGTCCTTCCTGTCTATGCAACAAGTGTCCGACCACACCCAGCGGAATCCAAAAAGCTTCAATTAGCCTGCTGAATTCCTGGAGCTTGATATTTGGCGAGGATAGGTCTAGGTCATAGACAGAGATGTTGTCGACCTGTTGGAAAAGTGGTTCGCCATACTCCCACCGGTGGGATAACATGACGTATTGGTAGAACGTCTTGACAACTGTCCGTATGCGTGGGTGGTCGATCTCCGTGATCATTGAAGATCGAAGCTCATCATAGTTTGGGAGTTCCTCGAATGCTGCCGCTTGCCGTCCTTTGTCATGGAGACGACCAGTCGTGGTGTTGACGAGGATACGCGGCATGTTCCGAATGGTTTTCTCGATCACCTTTCGAATTGCGGATGTTGCGGACGTCACGTCAACATACTGTTGACCAAGTTCTGTGACAGATATGAAAAATGTGTTTGCTATTGACACTGACAAAATGACTTACCGCGGATGCGAGGATCAGGTGAGCGGTCGATCTTGGAGCGCATTGTCTCGAATGCCCCAAACGCTTCTCTGTAGCATTGCATGCCATGTAATGCGGCGTGCTTCCTTTCGTACCCTGTATAGGATGTCGGATCAAACTCGATAAGCTGAACATAGATCACTTAGGCCGGTTCAATTATATGGCATGAAAGAAATCTATAACTTGTCAGCGTCAATCAACGCGTCCTCCCACGAGCCCGTGGCTGCTCGCGCCTTGCTACGCTTGAAGAGAATGTCGCTGATATTCGTTGTATCGAGAGTCAATGCGTCGGAGTAGTGTTTGATAGCCTCGTCGTGATCTTGAGAGTCCATCGCGGTGTCACCCTGCTTCTCCAGCTTCTCAACGCAGCGACCTCGAAAGTCTGTTGATGATGTTAGGACCAGTTCTAACTACATTAGCATTGGAAGGACCCACCGTTTTCCCATGCTCGCTCCTCGAGGATACTCTTGTCGTTCGGCAGTTCGCTCTGCATCAATTGGAGACATTCCATCGCCTCCTCGAGGCGATCATCCCCTTCCAGAATGCCGCAAACGACTTGATAAAGAATGAACCTCGGAAATTTGAACTAATCGCAAAGGTAAGTCAGTAGCCATGATGGAACTAACAGAAGAAGTATACCTTGACCGAAGCACTTAAGACGTCGTGTACTGATCCACGCACTAACCTCAGTCTCACCCACTTGGTCAGTACATGGTTCAGGGTTGAGGCCGAGGGACCGAGAGACAACGCAACGGAGTAAGCTACGATAGCTTCGTCCCATTTCTCGTTGTTCCACGGTTCATCTCCGTTGCTCTCTAACGTTTTCAAGAGTCGCTCTTTGAAATCTGATGACACCGATCATACACTAACTTCTTGCTCGACGTCGAAACTCACCGGCAAGCCAGTCGGTGATGGATTTATCGTCCCGCAGGTCCTCGTGTATGACACCGGACGTCTCTAAAAGAGACTCTGCAGCGTCATAGATGTGATGGTGAGCATACAGTGATTCGCATTGAAGCATACGCTTGTGCGCATCATTAGCCCGAACGAACTGGGCCAGTCCGACACGGAGCGCTTGGTTAGTTTGCTCAAGATGGGTAACTTTGTCACCTGAGACGAACCGGTGTCAATGAAGATAGGATATAGTGGCAATGGACACACTCGAGGTTTCTTCCCGTGCACGGAGAGAGTTGATGGTTTTTGTGGAGTTGGTCCTTTTCCTGATTGGCTGTTCGCTGGGACGTCGTGAGCTGGTCACGAAGTTGCTGAACCATTGTCTCGAGATTTCTAATCCGCTCTTCTAATGGACATGGATAGTAAGGAAACAGCACATGTCAGAGTGACTACCAACACACCTGAGCTCGCCTTCGGAATGTGAAGATCTGCACGTAGTGATCGGATGGTCTCGTTCATATCCTTTTCTTCATCGGCTGCGCGGTGGGATTTTGTGAGCTCGTTGCGCAGCACCTGATTGGTGTGTATGAGATGTGTGATTTTGTCGTCCAACAGAGATTGGTGTCAGCAAAGTATGAGCCAAGGTGGCGAGGGACGAACTTGGGTTTGTGTGTTGGGCATGGATGTCTGTGCGTGATGACCTTATAGTCTCGTTCAAGCTAAGCTTTTGCTTGTCAGCAGCACGTTGTTCCTTGATGAGCTCAATTCCGGGACCTGGTAGTAGACGTGAATTGCAAGAAAATCCGGGTCAAGGAAGTGTTGGACGCACTCGAGCTCCCCTCCTGTATACATGGAAACTCGGTGAAGTTGTCCTGCTGTTGATGCGGCTCTTGTTGGGATGCGGAGAGCTGGATATGCGACTGTTGGATAATCTTCTCCGTATCCTGTCAAAGGGGATTGCAATTTCATTAGATCAAATCCAAGTTGCATCGTACGTGACTTACCTCCTCGAAGTAGGATTGGGGCAGTATATTGCGGAGTCTGCGAAACGTGATTTTCTGTTCTCCACTGGACACAAGGCCATAATCTGTTGATAAAGCCAAGGTCTCGATATCGCGAGTGTGCTTGATGGTACCCTGACGGTTGTGACTAGGCTATTTCGAGAGAGTTGTCCCGGTAGAGATGTCGACACAATGTATGTGGCGGTCACGAGATGAGGCATGCTATCGATCGTCCAGGGAATTGTTGGAAGATGAACCGACTGCAATTGGGACGTCGACGAGAAGGCTGCCATTCTGGTCGTTGTAGACCCGTACAGAGCCGATGAGTGTGGTACTGGCAGTGACAATGAGAGATCCATCGCGAGAGTATTTCACAGCGACCACCCAGTGTTCGTGTTTCCATGGTCCGAGAAAGAATGACCAGACGCTGGCATCTGATCCCGTCGCGATTCTCGTCCAGTTTGGCGATACGTCACCCACCCGCTCTGTCCTTTGAATTCGTTCACCTTTTTGCGAGTCTCCGCATTCCACACCTATACCGAACCATCCTCCATGCCACTCACGATCCTCTTTCCATCCTGCGACGCTGCAATGCTGAAAACAACACTACCCGCATCCATCAGCGTCCCCACCTCTACGCCATCCTCCACCCACCAAATCCGAATCTTCCCTTGCTGATCGCCGCTGACGACGTGCGTCCCGTCAGCAAGCAGCGCGACTGAACGAATGTCACCTTGACCACTGATCACGATTGGTTTAACTTCCTTTCGCTCAACGATAGCGGAGGTCGAACTGTCTCCGCTCGACGCTTGGGTCGTCGCCTCGCATCCAGTGGAGCAAGGTCGGTTCTCCGTCCGTCTCGCCTCTTGTGTTCTCATCAGCATTGTCCCTTCAAATGTCCCACTGACTACTTACTATTCTTTGGCCGCAGCCGTACTATCTTGGAAAACATACTCGGCTAGGCACAGGATCGAGTGGCCTCGGCGTTTATTCAAAGTACCGATGATGTCTAAGCTTGGCATTCGAGATCCTTGCTCTAGCGGCCTGTCGAGTCCGTCTAGTCCCCGCCTGTTTCCCGCATCAAAAACCCTGAAGAGTCAGACCGGAATTTTTTATGTATGCACCCTTGGCAGTAAATGATCGGGCATCGTCTCTCGGGACGTCTTGTTGTGCACATATGTGGCATGGCTGGAAAGTCATCGGATCGAAAGATAAGTCAAACATTCAAATTCGAGGGACTAACCGATTGACTGTCATCACCATGGCGATAGTAGGTTCCCGGCGTCGGTAACTCACCATCAACGTATGGAACAAGCTCGGTCTCGGAGCCATTAAAAAACACATTAGATCGAGAGACGGGAGGAACGACCGCAAGAAGGAACATCGTGTATGATTTTGTCGAGTGGCATTCCAGCCGCTTTGACAGCCGAAACCATAATCGGGGGGGGAGTGAAGGGTCTAATCTATTCAAGGAAAGCTTGGGTGACGTTCAAGTTAGGGGTCGTCTATCCGAACATCAAGACTGGACAGTTCAAGTGTGCTGGTGAGGGAAAGAATCGCAAAAGACATCACAGAATTCTCGGATTCTGAAAGCCAAACCGAGCGCAATAGTGCAACCCCCGGGTCACCATCAGATGAACTGAACCATATATGCTTTTTCATCAAGCCCTCGGCTCATTGTTCGCACCCTCGAGTACGCAATGACGAAGCGAGCCGATGAGTATCGAAGCAATCTCAAGAACGACAACTTACTGAAGATTTTACTACATCCAAATGGAGAGACGATGGCTACTGGCACCACTCGACCTGGATGATTCGACGCTGATTGACTGGGCGTGTTTGTAACATTAACTCCTTTGTGATCAGAGGGCCATTCGATCGCAAACTGCAAGCAAGCTGTTACTTTGTAGGTGATTCAAGTTTAGCTGACATTCAGAGGAGTATCATACACTCAAATTTCCATACTGCAAAGGGCCGGCGGTCAGACAATACATAGTTCAAATGGATGCTGCCATGGTATTTAGTGCGAAGTATGCTGAGTACTGATCATGGTTCCGGTAAATGTAAGTTGTATGGCTAAGGGTAAGCGTAACATATCTGGTCATGCGATAAGCAAAATGTCGAAGTTGTAAGTGCAATTTAGAAACTAGGTTACGATGTTGTTCAAGGTCAATCCAATCCAGCGCTGGACCTAATAGAGCTGAGAAGGATGTCATCATAATCCCCTCCAGCTTCCCACATCGCAAACCCTCTCAATTTATTCTCCTTGATGTAGTTGCCTTTGGCGGCGAATGACTGAGCATTATCAAAAGAAACCATGACTTGAGACGTCTCGTTGTAAACATACGGCTGAAAGAAGAATGTTAGATTGCGAGCGCAATAGCATCCGAATTTCGAGGGACTCAACAGTTTGACTGCAGTCATCATAGCGATAGTAGATTCCTGACGCTGGCTCCCCTTCCTCAGTCAGGAACCCACCATGAATGAGACCCCACAACCTGAAGGTGCCACCGGGTTTTTGGTCAACACCGCATGCGTCAACACTATCAGTATCATCCCATCCATCACCAAGCGGCTGGTTTGAACCATCGAACGTCGGGTATGCAGCAAGCTGAGTCTTGGAGCCCTGAATGAACGCATCGGAAGGCGAGACACTGTAGGAGTGGCCATAAGAAGGAACACCAAGCACGATCTGGTCAACTGGCATTCTGGCGGCAGTCCATGCTTTAAGAGCCGAAACCGCGGAACCAGCCTGGTTGGCGGGGCCAGCGCATGTATCGTTCAGAGGAGAGTTGGGTCCGACAGCCGGCGACCATGAGCCCCAAACATCGTAGTCCAGGATAGTAACGTAGTCGAAGACCTTCGCAAAGGCGGATACGTCTGTGGAAGGATTACCAGAGGCATCACGGAACGGTGTGATCGAAGCTGCAGCGGAAAGGGTCAACGCAGCCCCGACAGGGTTCTGGCGAAGTTCTTGGAGGAAGAGAAGGAAGTTCTGTGTATCGTCAGCGTTGATGATGTTACAACCTATGCCTTGGTGGTTGGGATATTCCCAGCTGGCAGACCCACACTTAGTGACCGTCAACTGAATGAAGGAACAAACACAGACGCACTCGAAATTGATACCGTCCAGATCATATTCTGTCGCGAAGTCCGCAACCGTATTCACGAAAGCAGTGCGATTTTCTGGGGTTGCTACGTTGGATGAAAACCAGAGGCTTCCACCCCAACCTCCGATTGCAACATGTGCGGCAACATTCTGAAGACAACAGATAGGTAGTTGTTCGAGAACTAAGATAAAAACTTACGTGGTCGTGTGCTTCACTGACAAATTTTGGGAGGAGTGACGGGTTTGATCCGTTCAAGGAAAGACTACTGACGTTAGGGGTCGTGATGCTGTCCGGGAATAGTCAACTTCTTCGTCAGAGTCAAGACTAGTACGTCAAGCAGGCTTACGCAAAAGAGTAGATAAGCGTGTTGTACTTGTCCCAACTGACATCTGAGAGTGGGTACCCCGCCGTGGCATGCCAGCCCGCATACCAGGCAGCCGCGACAGGCTTCTGTGTTGGTGGAAGGGAGGTCACTCCATGGAGGACCGCCAGCACGGTAAGGGCCACAAAAGACATGGCAGAGGGCGACGGCAGGACTCACGGAAGTATCACCGTCTGAAACCACGATACTTATAGCTTTTCATCAAGCCGGGATATTCCAACCCGAATATGCAGAGCCGAGAAGAACTGCTCTTTGGCGACGAACTTATAATAAGCGAAGCCAACCGAAGAATGGCACGACTTACTGAAGGAATACTTCCAAATGGAGAGCCCTATGATATACAATGTGGCCCCACTGCCGCAACGCACATAACGTTATGGCTTGACGACCTTCTCGCGGACCATTTGAATGTGCTAGCCGAGCTCCTAACCAAATCGAGAACCGAAGGAAAAGCTGAGGACTCGGAGGTTTGGCTCGCTAATACAACAGTCCCAATCTTTTAATGGAGGACACGGTAGTAGTGTTGAAACGTAATGTATAAGTGGAGCTCGCAATACAACTTGAAGACTACAGTAGTATTAATAAAAGCCACAAATCGGTTGAGTGGAAGAAGCCCAACTTGAAGTGTAATTCGGCTACACAAGAATTGTGTTGTGACGTTATTCAGATCCAGCCGTGAACCTAATAGACCCCACATTGCAAATCTGTATCCGGGCTAGTTGCCCTTGGCAGCGAAGGACTGGACGTTGTTGAAAGAAACCATGACCTCAGATGCTTCCGTGATAAACGTATGGGTAATGTCCAAGCATCGAAGTCACTCAACAGTTTGGCTGCAAGCATCATAGCGGTAGTAAATACCAAGCGTCGGGGTTACCTTCTGTAGTCAAGACCCCGTAAGTTGAAGGTACCACCGGGTCCTTCGTAAACGCCGCATGCATCAACACTACCAGTATCATCCCATGGATCGCCGAGTGGCTAATTGGAAGCATTGAACATCAGGTAAGTGACGAGTTCGAGTTCGGTCTTGGACCCATGAACAAAACGCATTGGAAGGCGAGTCACTGAAGAAGGGAGATCTTATTCACTGGCATTCCGGCAGTGGTCCACGCTTTGACAGCCGAAACCGCAGAGCTAACCCGGTCAGAGGGAGCAGCGCATGTGTCAAAGAAGCATCATGATTAATATTGGCTCCGACGACTGGTGACCGGTGACCATGGGCCCCATGAACATCGTAGTCCATGATGACAATGTAGTTGAGGACGTCTGTAAAACCAAACGCGTTCTTGTAAGGATTACCAGAAGCGTCGACAAACATAGCTGCGGTGGACGGACCTCGTTTGCCAACGGAATGATTGATCGAAAATACCACCAGCAGCCAATGTGAGTTGCGAATGTACTTCCATGGTCTAAGGGTGACTCGCTGTGACTGGCACGTCGCGAGTTGCACTTCCAATGCCTAGTAGTAGTAGGCTATTTGATCAGTGAAGCTTTGTGTAGTACGTACTACTGCCCATCAAGGGTTGTACTCCAAGGGATAGGTACAAGGAACAGAGGTTTCAAAAGACGGGATAACAGCTAGGCGCTAGAGTAAAGGAGGGTACGAGCGTCTGAAACGACGATCTCTGAAAATCTATGGTGTAAAACGGCCAGAATACTAGTAGAACTACAAGTTCCAGTTCCAGTTCCGCTTGGAAGTCTTTGCAGTGATATTGTCAAGGCCCACCGCAGTCCTGATGGAGTTAACAAGCAGATTATTGTAATCGCCTCCCTCCTGCCACATCGAAAATCCCCTCAAACCCAACTGCTTGATGAAATTGCCCTTGGCGGCAAACGACCGGGTATCGTCGTAAGAGATCATGACTTCCGACGTTTCGTTGTATACGTATGGCTAGAATAAAACCATCAGATCGTACATGATAACAGTCAGAACAGCGAGAAAACTCAACAGTTTGACTGCAATTGTCGAAACGGTAGTAGATACCCGGCGCAACGTGCCCGTCCTCATCCAGGAACCCGTGATCGACGAGACCTTTGAAGGTGAAGGTACCACCGGGCCCTTCCTTAACCCCACAGACATCAACACTGCCAGTACTGGTGTCTGAATCACCAAGCGGCTGGTTTGAAGCGTTGAAATTGGGGTATGAAGCGAGATCGGTCCTGGAGCCGTTAACGAACGCATCGTGAGGAGCGACGCTGAAAGAGTGACCATAAGCCGGAACGCCGAGGACGATCTTGTTGAGTGGCATTCCAGCAGTAGTCCATGCATTGACGGCCGAAGCGGCAGAACCTATCCGGTCAGTAGGAGGAGCACATGTATCATTCAAAGGCGCGTTAGGTCCTACGCCCGTCGACCATGAACCAAAAACATCGTAGTCCATGATGGCGATGTAGTCGAGGACCTCCGCAAAGCCGGATACGTTTGTGGAAGGACTACCAGAGGCATCATAGAATGGGATGATCGAAGTTGCGGCAGAGAGCGTCAACTGGGAGCCAGCAGGGTTTCCACGGAGCGCTTGGAGGAAGAAAAGAAGGTGCTCGGTATCATCAGCATTAACAGCATTGCAACCAATCCCTTGATGGTTGGGATATTCCCAGCTGGCAAGTGTGTGCTTAGTGCTGGTCGACTGAAAGGGGGAAGGACATACTCGAAGTTAATGCCATCCAGGTTATATCGTTGTGCGAAATCCACGACAGTGTTCACGAAGGCAGTTCGGTTTTCTGGGGTTGCTACATTGGATGAAAAGAAACGACTACCAGTCCAACCTCCGACTGAATAATGTGCAGCAACACCCTTGATGTTACAGGTAAGTGATTAGTTAGGTACCGCGGTTATATACCCACATTGTCATGTGCTTCGCTAACGAATTGGGTCAAGAGCGATGGGTCTGACCCACCCAAGGAAAGACTGTGGACGTCCTCAGTTGTGAGGCTGTCCGGGAATAATTAGCTGTTTGGTCAAAGTCAGGGCAGATCAACTTACGCAAAAGAATAGATCAGTGTGTTGTACTTGTCCCAACTGACTTCCGAGAGTGACGACCCATCTGCCGGTGACATGTACCAGGCAGCTGCGACAGGCTCATCTAGACAGGAGGCTGGTGCAATGGAAGTCACCTGCCGCAGCAACGACAGCACTGTCAGGTAAAGTACCACAGAAGACATCACTGGTTTTTCGGTTTGTGAGAGCCAAGTCGAGTGCAGTTTGAGCTTCCTGCCGCCAGGACCCCCTACTTATACTCAACTGTCATGGAGGTTTTAGTCGATGACTCGCACCTTGGGGAGCCATACTAGTATCCCATCTTTCGTAAGCCTGGTTTTCTCAGCAATGGTAGGAGCAACTGAAATCCCGGTGTTTCAGAAGGGAAGAGCTTTCACGTGGTGTGATGAGACCGCGGAGGTAAACTGAGGAGTCAAAACATGTTGTAGAAAATTGAGGAGTCTGTATCATTTGCTTGTGAAAGTCTAGCTCCCTCTCCAGTTTACAACGTCGTGGCCACACATTCAAGGGAGGCCAATATATTCAATATTTCATGAGTTGTCACGAGGGAGCATCACTGGCAGGTTCCATGGCTCTTGTTCCAGTTTGGGTAAGTACGCGCAGCAGGAAAGATGCCAAAACACTTTGTAACCAGTTTCATAGAGTCCGGTTGCTAGTCTACCATTCCATGTGGTACGCGCAGGGATTGACCGCGCAGAATGGAACGTGCACAATGAGGAACAGGTAAGTTCTGTGAAGGACGAGAGACTGTGCAAATCTGTACAGATCTACACAGCCTAGAGCTGGTTTGCTGATGTCTAAGACGGCCCCGAAGTGCGGGATGGCCTGGCCTTCGAAGCAAGTGCGCAAGCGGACGATAAGCAAGACCGGAGAAAGCCCCGAAACCTTGCTAACTCGTCTTGCGTCCCGACGAAACTAAGGTTTCGTGCTGACTGAATCATGATACTCGGGAATTGTACTCGGCACGATGGTTGCTGACTCCCAGTCAGAATAGGGAATGACCTGAGTCTCAACCACGCGGGTTATTGTTGCGAGCCTGGATCAGAGTTGCTTCCTTCATCGTGAATCTCCTAAGGGAGATCTAGCGCAAACAGTGAAATACTTTCGAAAGGAACTAGGACCTCCAAAATTGTTGTCGTAAATATACAGCTAAAAAGTCGTCGGATCGAAGACACGAACTCACTGGTTTGTTTGCGACCAGCCTTAGCAATCTACTGTTGGCCTGGCACCGAGCTCCTTTGCGTATCCAAGAGCCCGCCGTCGTTGAGACCCTATAAATTGAAGGTACCATTGATTCCTTCGTAAACCACACAAAAACCAACGCCATATTTACATATCGTTCATTGTCAAGTGCCTGATTCAAAGCGCTGATCGTCCAAGTTTAGCCTAATTTATTCGCGAAATCAGAGATAGCGTGACCATACTGGCACCTCGAATCTCGTTAACTGAGCGAAAGGAGTGTATTGCAACCTAGTATCACTTGCGGTTTCGAATATTCCAAACTGGTGGGTGCGCCTAGGCCAAGCATGTTGCAATCAGCTGAGAAACCAGTTGGACTATGTGCCCTGAATGAATGGCAATACCCTTAAAATTGTACTATCTTCACGAAAGCAGGATGGCATCTTCAAGCTCTGTGTTCGACGGCAACACCCTTGTTACTACAAGTAACAAGATCGGAAACACATTTATCGCCTAAAATAGCATGTTCACGTACTTCATGCACGAATCATGGAATTGGAGTGCAGTCTTTGAAGAGACCACATTCACTGTCCAGGGTTATTATTCCGTCCTGAAAACGAGACCCTCAAACAACTCAGAGCTTGACTACGACCACTAACTTGCCTCCGTTAACGTACTCTCGGAAATCCTTTCATGCCGTGTTTCAAAGGGCAGTGGTCCATTATTTGCATGACCCGTTGTTCCGCATGCGGTTCAGCCTCTTCTGGTGATCGCGAGATTTGGAGGTCACCGGACGCTATCATATGGAGAGCCGAGAGGGGGATTGAATTTCAACGTTCAGTTCTCAAATTGAAAATGCGCGCCATTGGCCAGGTAGAACCTCGAGAAACAGTGGCTGACTGACTGACGAAAGATCACCTGCGCTGTTTGTACGCAGTCATGCGGTATACCCAAATGTGCAAAAGAGAAGAGACATGTATGTTATATCAAACCCAGTCACAGACCTGATAGACCATTCTCTTCGATGAACTTGCAGCGAATGAGTCGGCAGCGACTATGATTGTTTGCACGCGATTCTGCACATTTGCTATGTTGGACGAGAACCAGCGGCCGATCGCGACATGCCGCAACATCCTTCATACGACTGATCGAGGTACCTCGCATGATGTTCGCGTTTCACCCGCACAAATTCAGAGGAGTGGGGCGTCGGATCCATCCAAGAAAGCCGCCAACATTCGGGGACGTAGTGCTGACCAGAAACAATGGATTCGAAACACAAGTATCATAGTTCAAGTTGGGGCAGGCGAAATCGTGCTATAGATCACGTGCCATCAACGCACGAACCCCACCCGAAAATCTATATAAGCTGCGCCTCGGCAATTTGAATCCTTAGTACATACTCTATTTTATAGAAACTAACTCGAGTCTTGCATGTTTACACATGCCACATCCTTCAAATCCGTTCGATGACATTCGCGTTCGCTCGTTCGACAGGGAACATGGTCTTCACTTTGGTGGGATCTCGAGGACGTTTGGTTCTGTGCATTGCCGGGCTGCTTGCAGCTCGGTGAGCCAGAGCCAGCGAGTTGAGCGTCTGTCTGATGTATCCACTTAGTAACATACGACTGTTTGTAATTCTAAGCAATGCTTCTTTGTGCTGTGTCGATTTTCTGATCTTCTCGAGTGATTGCATTTCGCGTTCTGCCGAGTGATCATTGATTTATGACCTTCACGTGACCGCGTCATGGTTCGTGTTGCCCGCGCCTCCATCCCAAGTTGAACTCAGCAAGGAACTGCAGGATGCTCAGCACGCGGCCCGCTGATCTGCCTCTCGACGCAGACAGAGGTATCTCGACCAAAACACCCGGTCGTGTACTCTCCAGGACACGCAACGTCCTCCAAGAAAATGCAACTCGAAATATCCCCATGACCGTCATCGGCAAGGGAAGGAAGCTAGTCCAGAACACCCCGCTGCAGTCCAAGACACTGCGTAAGTACACTCTCATGCCAGCGACATCGTACTCAACGTCCTCTAACAGAAAAGGACCGCGTGTTGAAAGACCCACCCGGCAAGGTCGGTCCTTCCAAGCTCAAGGACACACCTGCAATTCGTCCTCTCGGTGATAAGACACCCTTTCCGAATCGTACTGCCAACCAGCCACTTGCCAGTGGCACAAAGCTTGCCAAACCCGCCTTGGCGGATGGGTCACTTCGCCCGAGTTCGGCGCGTACACACGACCGCTTGCCTCGCAGCGCAAGCAAGGTTTTCGAAACACCTGTCACCAACGGTAAACATTGGGACGTGAGCGACATCGACATCGAAGTCGATATACCCATTGCCAATCAATCCATTGAAGAGGAAAGTCTTGATGAAATCGAGTACATGCCACCAAAGGTCGACGGTAAGCCTTTATGTTTCAACCTTGCGTTCGTGAAGAGTTCACGACGGCTAGATGTTCCATACGAACCTCCATTTGAAATGCCAGACTACAAGGAGGTTGGAAAAACCCTGATGGCCCTCATACGCTCGCATACCCTGGAAGACGACCCACCGAGCACCGATATCACCTTCACTGCTCATGCGTCCGAACGTAATTTCTTCGCACAACCCATCCTACCCCAACGAGAAATCGGTGAGTGTCCATGGGGGCGTTGTTTTGCTACTATTTAATGCTTTGTGAACCGCTGCATTACAGAAGACGACAGTCCTTTTGCGCAGGCTAAACCGGAACCAGAAAGCAAACCAAAACCTCCGACTACCAGAAAGCAACGATCTACCGTAACCAGTAAACCCACCCCACGTCCAGTAGCCCAGCGAACCACACCAGCAACGCGCATGACCACCACGGCAAATTCTCGTGCGCCACCTGCCGTTCGGCGGCCACCGACCACCTCGAGCGCTCGCCCTCCAATAACCACTGCACGAACATCGTTTTCACAGCCCGTGAGCCGCGCGCCCACCTCGAGAGCGACAACAGGAACGCCGTCGGCCGTCCGCTCGACGCCTCCGGTGCGCACAGGCGCTGCTCAGCCTAGCCGCACGACATCCGTCACTCGGCCGACGTTAAAGCCAGCAGCGCGGCCCAC
>JBBPOF010000219.1:0-34609 GCA_038091315.1 Porphyrellus cyaneotinctus | reverse complement strand
CATTTTCTGTGCATGGAAGATCTTGGCCTGTTCAATCCACTTGGGTAAAGTGGTGGGGATGGCGGCCATAGACAAGATCATGGTGGCAATCTGTTGATCTATGCCAAGGGAGAACTGGTTGATGAGCGTGATGGGGTCGGTGATTCCTGCCTTGGCAGCGAGGTTTTGAAAATCAGTGATATATTTCTGAAATCCGTCGTCCATACTTCCGTTAGGAAGCTTGAACGACTTCTGGACCAGCTTGGTGAGGTCGTGTTGGGCGACAGCTTTGATGTTGAAGGGGAAGAAGGTGGACTTGAAGTCCTGTACAAGTTTAGCGAAGGTTTTATCGGAGGCGAGGGCGTTGGCATCAGCCATTCTGTCATACCACATCTCTGAGAAAGAGACGCCTCGTCCCTTGCTCATCTTATTGAGAGTGGTAATGACCTGGGTTTTGTCAGATGAGTATAATCTGGAGTTGATGGCGAAGTAGGCCTTTATGGCCTTGATCCATCTCATGGCGTCTGAGGGTTCCCCTGAGAAATCCGCGGGGAGGGCAGCCTTGAGTTCAGAGGGGTTGGACATGGGTGCTGGGGTTATTCTGGGTATAGGGGGTACGAGGGGTACAGTGGGTATGAAGGGCGTCACAGCCTGGGAGGTTCTGGATACAGTGGTGTCAGAGTACAATGACTCGTTGTTGTTGTCAGAGTCCTGTGGTACTTGGTACCTTCGTCGAGAAGGTCTGGATGTCGTGGTGACAATGGTGGGTCGGTCCTTCTCCTAAATAGGAGGGATGGAGGGAGATTCTTGATCTTTTGTTACATGAAACGTATGCTGTACATTGAGCATACTCTGTTTGTCTCGAGGGAGGTACTCACGAAGAGACACAGCATCCTCAATAGAACAAAGCTATAACAAGAGTCAAGTCAAGGGATCAGGGTCAAGGGTTCCTCTAGTCAAATGAGACTGAGGTTGAAGGAGACTTGAGAACATACAACAACGTTGTATTGCATAGATCAAGAATGAGGAAAGGAAGTACAGGCAGATCAGTATAAGTACTAGTGAGCTACTATGGATGACTAATCTATAGAACATCATAGAAGCAATAGAACGACTGAGTCATGAATGAGTCACGATGGTTGTTAGGGGAAACGTAAGCAGTGTGAGAGAACTACTTAGAGGAGAAGGCTGTCCATAGATGAATAAACCAGATGTAAGTGCATATCCCCTACTGGCAATAAGGAAAAGGAATGGCGTGAGGAGTGCATTCAAGGTAATGCAATGACACTAAAGCTGTCTGGGTTAAAGAGAAGAAGAAAGTCATCTCGACCTGGTGTTAGTATCCCAGGGAGCACAAACATAGAGAAACGTGAAGATATAAGGAAAACGGAGGCGCACATATATTGTATCATAACACACACCCCTCGCCCACCTCCGATCAGCCCACCAGCCCTACCTCCAAGGTGACAGCCTGCACAGCAATATCATCCACCTACTTGTCCAGACAATGTCTATGGGGATAAATCCCCCATTGAACAAGTTAAGGACATTGAGAGTGAATCTCACTGGCAAAAGCTGGTTGAGGACCAACCTGCACCTGCACTGGTGACACCACCAGTTTCTGGTGCTATGCCTCATTCCCTGACTCCTTCAGAGGGGGATGTTGAGCGCCTAGTGCAGGAAGGGAGAGATGCATTAGTGTCTTTCCTCTGCAATCACATGATTCTGGTTGTGGAAACAGCTGCCCCTAACTACCAAGAGTGGAAATACCATGACATTATCAAGCTCCCTGCTAAAGAGCAGAAACTCTGGCACAAAGCATATGAGGATGAACTCCAAATGCTCAAAGATCACAAGGTCTATGAGATTGTGGATAGACCAACCCATAAGAAGGTCATTCAAAACAGATGGGTATTCAATGTAAAACCTGATGGTCACAAGTGTGCCTGACTGGTAGCCAAAGGCTTCATCCAGGTCGAAGGTACTGACTTCAACACCATCTTCTCCCCAGTAGTATGATTCAAGATGGTGTGAGCCATGCTTGCCCTCTGTGCTCTAGAAGACTGGTACATCACCACTCTAGACATATGATCTGACTACTTATATAGCATACTGGATGAGAAACTCTACATGGAGTTTCCTGAGGGTTTCTCACCCCCTCATCTCAAAGGCAAAGTCCTCCACACCTTATATGGCCTAAAACAAGCAGGACTAGCTTCGTGGTGCACATTGGACAAATCCATGCAGGAACTAGGATCCATCCAGCTCAAGACTGATGCCAGACTTTTCATCTATCACAAAGGGAATAATGTTTTCCTAGCGATTATCTACGTAGATGACACCCTCCTCTGCAGACCAAACAAAGCCTTTGTAGATAAGGGAAAGGCTGCATTTATGAAGAAATGGGAATGTCATGACTTAGCAGTTCCTACTGAATTCCTTTGTATGTCCATACATCAAGAAGGTCGGAAACTATTCCTTGACCAGCACACATATCTCAACAAGGTGATTGAGTGCTGCAGAATGCTAAACACTAAGTTCATGCCCACATCATTGCTGCAGGGTTTTTATCCAGTGAAGAATGAATCCTCCATCAATTCTGAGTTGCAGACGAGTTTCCAGACAGTTATTGGATCATTATTCTACTTTATGATTGGAACCTGACTGGACATTGCATATGCAGTGACACAACTCGCTCACATGTCTGCCAACCCATCAAGAGATCACCTCAAAAAGGCTCTCTATATCTGTCACTATCTGATAGACACCAGAGATTACTCTCTAGTCTATGATGGTGCTAGTGATAAGAGCATTTTGGCCTGTACAGATTCTGATTGGGGTCAGGATAAGATCACTTATCACTCACAGACAGGATTCTTCCTGAAACTTGTGGATAGTGTTTTCCTTTGGAATTCACACCTTCAGAAAGTCATTGCACTGTCATCCACAGAAGCCGAGTATATGGCACTGAGCGACTGTTCTTGTCAGGTCATTTGGATCAAACAGATGATGGAAGAGTTAGGCTACCACCTAGGCCCTCTTCCTATCTGTGGTGACAATCAGGGTTTGCTCTTTATAGTGCAAAACCCAGTGACTGAGAAGAGATCCAAGCACATTCCTATATGGTATCACTCCATACATGACACCGTGATGATGTGGAAGCAGGTTGAACTATACTATATTCCAGGGACTGACAATCCTGCAGATATGTTCACTAAGAACCTCAGACATGTCATGTTCAAGAAGTTCCATTCCCAGCTTGGATTAGTTTTTAGGTAGAAATTTGCCACCATTGATTGGTCATGTGGATGTTTTTTCTTTTCTATCTCAGATTCACTCTATGCTTACAGTCTACTATGGTAAACTAAGTGAGGGGGAGTGTTGAAATGTAGCATACACATATAGTAGCTTATATAATACTCGCCTGTAGAATATAAGACTTGTTTGAGTCTGAATTTGAATAATACTCTTGAACCTGTACCACAACAATCTCAGAGTAACTACTTCACCACCCATAGGTAAGTAACCATCAGATTACACTCCTCTCAACAGAAGAGGCACCATGTCTTACATTTGAGGGGTTCGATGGATGGGTGGCCTATTCAATGATAGGGCCATTTCAAAGTCACAAGCTAGACCTTTTGTTACAACAGCCATTGGTGGTGACTGATGTAGACTTGATGGGAATAGCTCTGAGGGTCAAGGGTTTCAAGGTTTCAAGGAGACAGTCCAACAACTATGGACTTGGTGGTTCAAAGGTTCAAGGGAATATCCACTCAATGAGAGCAATGGGGGAGCAGGCAAGAAAGCTACTATTGCAAGGCCAAGTGGGATACAAGGCAGGTATTGAGTAGGTCTAGCTTGGGAGACAAAGGGCACCAGAGTGGCAACTTAAGTACTACTGAACAGTTGAGGGCAGGCATAAGAAGCATGGCTGAGTAAGTGAAAGGAAAGCTAATAGAATGTGATGGAAGGAAGTGATGAGTCATTGCAAAGGAAATAAGATAAGTCTGGACAAGGCTTAGCTAAGACAAAAGGAAAGGGAAAAGGAAACGATAGGGGTGAATCATAACAGTCGCTGCATATGTCTACTGTGCTGCACAGAAGGGCCATTCTATCACTCAAGCGAATGCCAAGGGCAAGTCCAACATGAAGGACCTGACTGATGTTCAAGGCAGGATCATGCTGTCATCAGACATTGAGCAGAGCAATGATGATGATGAGTGTGAGATGTCAGGGGGAGATGATGATCTGATGGGTATTTATCTATCTTTCATTCATAGCCAGGTCTAACTTGCTGTTTGTTCCTGCAGAATCTGATTGATGCTGACCCTGTATGCAAATTTCATCATTTTAGAGTCATTTTAGAGTTGCATTGTGACATCTTAGAGTCATCTTGTGCCATTTGGATTGAGTGTGGTGCTACTATATTTGATGCATATCAATGATATCCATGGTTACTGAACCTGCAGACTGCTACAGACTGCTAAAGAGGGTGTCCAAGAAGCAACTTTGTAAAGACCTGGCATCTTTGTACAGAAATGACCTAGCTGGGAAAAGTTCGTGGTCTGTGGGCCTGTGGTGTCTGTGACGTCTGTTCACAGACACCACAGACAGCCACAGAAAATGTACAAATTGCTGATGTATGTATTTATTCATACCTAAACTATTTACTGGAATAAACCACTTAAAGCTGGGGTCCTGTCATGGAGGGTATATGTATCAATGACTAGAGTTGCAGAGCATCATGGCTATGTCCAGAGGTACAAATGCTAGAGCTGTGCTCTTACATAAGTGAGACACAAGATGAAGTGGAAGATTACTAACTTAGTCTGAGAAATTTACCTGTGGCAGTGCTCACTTTCATGGGTGAGGGAATGGATTGCCCAGTCCATCATGGTGGCTGTGCTGTGATCAATTGCTTGTCGTTTCAAGCTTGGCAAGGAATCCAAGCAAATCTGAAGTGGCACATGAGGCCACCACCAGTGCCATCTTGAGGACTCCTTGAAGGGCAAATGAATGAATGGATGAATGGACAAATGATCATTATTCCTCAGGGAGAGGACAGAAACTACTTATGAACAGTATACAATGAGACACAGAGGGATGCATTGTGCAAGATGAGCAACATTAGCAGTGGGTGGTATGTATGTACTAGGGTCAAGGGTGAGCCCTTGATGTACTATGGACAGTGCTTGCTGTGGGTCAGTATGCATGCAGTGGGCAGCAAGATATTACAGTGACTCCAAAAACTGTTGCAATCCTAACCCCAACTGCATGTGAGAATTTCGCTTAGATCTGGTAGGAAAAAGATAGTACACACTCTCGGCTACAGAATTGGTCCCTGGGTCATGTGATTTGGTCCAGATTCCATGGAGATATAACCATTCTAAGACAGAGACTCCATCGCAACACTTTTTATACTATTAGTGATGTATAGAGTATTTGGATATTATCAGTACTTGGTAAAGCCTCCTTTGGCTTTAAGCACTGCCTGAATCCTCCTAGGCATGCTTTCAATCAATTTCTAACACTCCTCAGCTGGTATCCTTGCCCACTCTTCCTCCACTCTCTCCCACAACTCCTACATTTCCTTGGGGGAATGTTCATGCTCTCCAAGCCTTCTTTGAAGATGACCCCAGAGATGCTCAATGGGGTTGAGGTCTGGAGACTGTGCAGGCCACTTCATGGGCCTAAATTCCTGCTCATCCAGCCATTCCTTGATCTTGTTGCAGGTATGCTTGGGGTCATTATCTTACTGAAAGATGACATTAGGAGGATTGAGACCATAATACTCCATAGATTGCTGAAGCTCATCCTTCAAAATCTGAAGGTAAAGGTCACCATCTATCCTACCATCAATCTTGGCAGCATAGCCAACTCCATGCCAAGTCATACAACTCCACATTATCAAGGAACCTCCTCCAAACTTCACAGTTCTTGACACTAGTTTGTCACTAAGCCCCTCACCTGGCTTTTTCCATGTCCAAGTATGTCCATCTGACCCTAGGTGATTGATTTTGGTCTCATCAGACCATATTACCTTCTTCCAATCCTCCATAGTCCAATCCTTATGGGCATAAGCAAAGTCTAGACAAGCCTTGTGATGTCTGACAAGAAGAAGTGGGCGTTTCTTCTTGACTACAGCCTTCATACCAGCTTTTTTCAAGTGGTGGCAGACAGTATTAGGATGGAGGGGTTGGTTGATGATGTTGAATAGCATTTTGGTGACTTGGACAGCGTTTTCAGCTTTCTAAGATGTGATGAGATGAATAGCATGGCAAATATTGGTAGGAGAAAGTTTGGATGGATGACCACCAGTGGACTTTCCCAGGTCAGGACACTCCTGGAATCGAAGCCTGCATATGGTGGAGTAGTGGACATCAAAGGAAGAGGAGATGGAGTGAGCAGAATGGCCTATATCAAGTTAAGCAAGAATAGTAGCCTTTTTAATCAGCAGAAAGAGGTTTCATAATGGTAAAAGTGTGAAAGCAAGGGGTGTGTGAACTTTTTAAAACTCAGACACAATAATCTTATGTATATCTTTGTTTGTAGCTCCAAACAAAGTCATATCAAATGATAATATCCAAATACCCTATACATTACTAATAGTACAAAAAGCGCTGCAATGGAGTCTCTGTCTTAGAATGGTTATATCTCCATGGAATCTGGACCAAATCACATGACCCAGGGGCCAATCCTATAGTAGGGAGTGAGTACTATCTTCTTTCCCACCAGATCTAAGTGAAGTTCCCACTTGTGTTTGGGATCACAATGGTTTTTGCAGTCACTGTAGACTGGGGGGATACTAGAAGGAGGTACATGCCACAACAGTGCAGTGGCACGTCACTGTGTCATCATCACAAGGTCACAGTGGCACAGGTTGAAGGCAGGCCTGGAGGTTGGTGGGTATGTATGCATGTGATGAAAGAAAATGTACATGTGAGTGGCCAGCATGTTGAGACATCATGTACTGATGTCCTGAGTCTTGTGCAGACTGAGTGGGCAGCACTGGGCAACAATGGTCAAACTCAAAAGGAGGACATTCAGGCAGACTTGGAGGGGTCCTTTGACAACCAAGCTGGTCACTTCTTGCTCTCACCACACACTACTAAGGTATAGCATGGGTATACCCCTGGGTACCAGAGCTTTACCTGTACCTATACCTGTGATGAATTGGCACCTGCACTGAGGGTATGGGTTAGAGCACAGCTCAGGAAAAGTGTACCTGTGGGTAGATCCATGACAGGTTTATCCATGGGTTTATTGATTGTAATATGATGTATGTATGCATGTAGGCTACGAGTTTAGATCAATAGAATTCCAATTTTCAAGGAGCACTTCCTCATCCCCAACTACATCTAGCAACACAGCAACCTTTTAAACATCTTCAGACCTGATGAGATCCAAAAGGCTCCAGGCCCCAAGGCAAAGAAGCATGTGAGTCGATTGGCTTGAAAGGGAAGACTGGACATGGGATAAAAGGAGGCATCCATGGCTGAACAGCCACTCGATATCAATTGACATAGCTAGAATAACTGATTAGTAGTTGATCCATACTAAGTAAATACTACTTACCTGGTATTGTGAGATAGTTGAGGGCCATTCAATGCAAGCACAGATACAAGGCACAACACTTGTACCACCACATGAGAGCATCAGTGACATGTTCAATGTCTATGGAGAGATAGTGGTCAAGTTCCGAATGTAAATCAGTAGACTTAGAAGGTGTGAGCACTGGTAAGTTGTCAAAGAAGTTGTTGTCCTGTCAGTAAAGGTGATCAGCAAAATATATGTATATACAGTGATCACTCACCTCTGTCTTTGACTGAGAATGGTCTATATCATCCCGAGATCTGTCGCTTTCACTTTTGTCGCTGACACATGCAGCATGCAACTCTTCAAACTCTTCACATACTAGCTGCTCCACTGTGTCAATCCACTCATTTTTCCATTTAGCTTGCTTGAAGTACATGTTATGACAGCCACGGATGGTGACTGATGTAGACTTGAGGGGGTGTAGCTCCTAGGGTCAAGGGTTTGAGGTGTTGAGGAATTGGTCCAACAACAACCATGCACTTTGGTGGTGCAGAGGTTTGAGGGAACATCCATTAAATGAGAGTGATAGGGAAGTGAGTGAGAGAGCTACTATTGCAAGGAGGCCAAGTGGAGTACAAGGTAGGTATCAAGTAGGTCTAGCTTAGGAGATAAAGGGCATCAGAGTGGTGACTTAAGTACTACTGGGGATGATTGAGGGCAGGCATAGGAAGCGTGGCTGAATAAGCAAAGGAGAACTTAATAGAATGTGATAGAAGGAAGTGATAATGAAGTAATTGGAATACAATGGAATATGATGGAACAAGGGTGATTCATCATGAAAGAAGCAAGATAAGTCCAAACAAGGCTTAGCCAAGACAAAAGGGAAGAGAAAAGGAAAAGATAGAGGTGAATTGTAACATTACCCCCTGGTCATGGCGAAGCTTCCAGACTTGCATTCAAAAGTAAAAGTTCTAGCAAACAGGCTCACCAGTCATGTTTCTCATGGCTTCGTCATTAAATCCATCGTCATTGTTGTCACTGAAGGATGGGGAGGAAGGAACAGTGAGGGAAGATTCCATGGACAACAATAGTGGTGGAGAGATAGATCATGGCATATAGCAGGGGAAAGATAAGGTCCCTGGGAGGGTGGACCATCCAGGGTCTGCAAGGGTGGATGTGATGTCATCAATGTCAGGGTCAGATGTAGCAGCGAGCAGAGGAGCAGGGTTAGAGCTCATGGTGGACCCAAGGAAAGTGCTGCTGGAGGCAGTAGAAGTAGGTGCACTGGAGGATTTAGGTGCAGAGCAGGGGCAACAAGGGCACTGTTGCTGCTACCGGCTAAAACTTCCATGCTTCCCTTCTTTCCCCATATAGAGAAACTGCAGAACATGACCCTAATTTCCACAATCCTCCTTCTGATCTGATTGCTAGAGAAGAGGAATATGAAATTGACAAGATCCTTGCCCACCATGAATCTGTCCACCACTGCCAATTTCTTATCTCATGGAAGGGCTACTCTTTGGCTGAAAACATCTGGGAATCCAAAGTCAATATAATGCACACACAGAACACCCTCACAGCTTATAAGGCCTGCTTCTCTTCTGATTGTCCCATCTGAGTCTTTCTTCTTTGCTTAATACCACCCCTACCATGCAACTCTTGCTCTCCATCTCCCTGGGTCACACTGACCTGCTCACCATCCTAGCCCTTACCACTATTTATGTACTTTTCCAAACATTTCATTTGCTTAATCAATCACTCTGTTGTCTCCATTATGGCAATTGGTGGGATCTGATTTAAGTGGGCTCTCATCTGCCCCCAGTCCTATTGGACTTCTATGTACAAATTTGATGAGACTAACCAATGGGGTGGTGTCCAGTCCTGGGATCCCCTGGACCTCAGTCCTGAGGAACAGATCCAACTAGCTGAAGAAGACTGGATGGACGACTAGGATCTCAGATCCTTTGTCCAGTTATGGATATGAGACTAGTTTCCCAACCTGTTTTGTAATTCATCCATTCCACTTTCATCTTAGTCCTTAACCTTTCTGCTGTGGTCTGAGTTTCAATCTGAACTCCTTCTAAGGAGCTTCCCCACCTATTTGAGCCCCATTCCAACATGTCCTATGCCTATGTCCTCCTTGTCCTCCTCCAATGCCTCCCAGCCTTCAACTAAAGGTCCTTTATTGCAGAAATTCCTAGAAAGACCCTCTTGCCTCCTCACCCTCAAAGAATTCCCCACCTATCCCCATGCCTCCTATGTTCACCAACTCATTACCCTCTACTGATACTACACAATCACTAGAGGGAAGACTGCAGAGAGCCCCAACCTCTTATCTGTGGAGATCACCACACTTGCAGCTCCCCTTCCCATCTCCATCTCAACTGCCCCACTTACAGATGCCCCCTCTATGAGGAGTTCTCTCCTGGACATCCTCAGCACTGTTGCCCTCTGCAATACTGTACTCACTGCAGTTCCATTGGCCACTCCCTCTATAAGTGCAATGAATCTGGACAGAACCCTATCTTCTCCACTCCTTCTGGATGGTTCACCTCTTCCTCAGGACTTCACTTAGGAGGAGATAGCAATGATAGTGGAAGCTCTGGAACATTCTGAGGTGGTATCTCAGGAGTACAAAGGGGGTAATATTATAATTTTCCCCTTGTTCACCCCATCTACATTACCCCTATCTGCTCCAACCCCTATAGATGCCAATGACATGTCTTTTCATTTTCCTGACTTCATTCAGTTTCCATCATTTCCTCTTTAGATGGCATATGGATCCAAACCCTTGGCCCATTCTCCATTATGTCAATGTGCATTCCTTGTTCATCTAGGTCCATTTCTTTTCAGTTGTGGTGACACAATCTTATTTCCTTTCTGACTTCTAGAGTTGCATCCATTCCCTTTTACCATGGCTTACATAACAATTCTCCTTTCATCATGGACTATGGACAGCACCACTCCTAATTGAGATGTCTCATTCCCATTTGTTCCCCATTTTCCCATAAATACTATGCTGTATGTACAATAGTTCCCCATCTAGTTGTACACTATCCAGCCTAGTTTCTAGCACCACTCAGATCCATCTGAGTGAGACCCATCTTCCACTACTCAACACATCAATAGCAAGACCTACCTTCCATATACCAACATCTTTGAGTATGAGACCATCATCCACCATTGTTTCCAGCAATAGGCACAAGATGCACTGGAGACTAGCCTCAGTGTTAACAGGGATGGGAGGGAGGAAATGATGCAGGGGGGGATAAAGTCCACATGATAGAGAATTGGTGGAGTTATTAACACTGTGAATGTATTTAGTGTGGATGGTGCATTAGGATGGAACCAGGGAGACATGAATGTGCTTGAAGATGTTGTGAGTTGGTTTGTTATGGCTTCTGCACTTTCATCAGGCTTAGGCAATGCCTTGGTTGTTGCTGAAAACTCAGACATGAATGTTGGTGGTGCCAGTATTGAGGATGGCAAGAATAAGAAGTTTGAGGCCAATACCCTAAGTCCATCCAATATCATATCCACCTGTTTTTCACCCTGGATATAGGGTCCATGCACACCAATGGCTATTGAGGGAAATCCTGATGCCAGTGGTGGAGCTAGCATTAGATAATGCACTAAGATTGACAATGGATTAGAGAGAGGGTATGGAGGTGGGAATGTTAATGTTAGGGGTGGAGAGGTGATCAAGCCACCATTTTAAGTCATCTTGTGTGCCTCAAGGGGGGGTTCTCAGTAAAAATGGTTTGTCACCAAACATGGATAGCATTGCCTCAATATTTATTATATAGGGGTGGCCATTTGAAAAGACTTGTGTGGCATGAATTAATTTACCATGTAATTTGTGCATCTCATTGAGAGTGTGGGTGCAGCACAAGTTCTATTCAGTGATGGTGGTAATGTATTTAAGTCTCTTCAATTCTACAAGGCAGACAGTATATAGAGTTAAGTCACATGTGAAACTGATGAAGGTGGATTGGTCAGAGAAGTGTTAATGCTGAGGCTAGTCTCCAGTGGGTCTTGTGCTCATTGCTGGGAACAACAACAAATGATGGTCTCATATCCAAAGACATTAGCATATGGAGGATTGGTCTCACTATTGATGTGTCAAATAGCAGAGGGTGGGTCTTATTTAGATGAGGCCAAGTGGTACTAGAAACTAACCTGGTATAGGTAGAACTAGATGGAGAACTACTGTACATGAAGTGGGGTATATATGGGGGAGCAGAGTATGAAATGGGAACAAGAGATCCCATTTTGGGAGTGGTGCTATTAATGCTGAGGCTAGTATCCAGTGGGTCCTGGTCTTGTTGCTGGAAACAACGATGAGCAGTGGTCTCATTCAATGACAGCATCAAGGAACAAAAGTGGGTCTTGCAGTAGACACATCTAACTGCAGAGGATGGGTCTCACTCAGATGGGTCTGAGTGGTACTAGATACTATCCTAATTCAGGTAGAACTAGATGGGGAACTATGGTACACACAGTGTAGGTATATAAATGGAGGAGCAGAGTATGAAATGAAATGAGAGATTCATTTTAGAAGTGGTGCTGTCCATCCATGATGAATTGAGAAAGGTTAAGTAATCCACAATAAAAAAAGAATGGACCATGACAAAAAGGGAATGGATGCAACTCCAGAAGTCAGAAAAGGAAACCAGGTTGCATCACCACGACTGAAAGGGAATGAACTATACTGCTTTTGGAATGGACCTAGATGAAAAGGGAATGGACGTTGACATAATGGAGAATGGGCCAAGGGTTTGGATCCATGCGCCATCTAGAGAGGAAACAGTGGAAACTGAATGAAGTCTGGAAAACAAAAGGGCATGTCTTTGGAATCTATAATGGCAGGGGCAGATAGGGGTAACACAGATGGGGTGAACAAGGGGAAAATTGTAACAGGTGCTGTCTATCCACAATAAAATGAGAAAGGTTATGTAAGCCACAACAAAAAGGTGGATGCAGCTCTAGAAGTTAGAAAGGAAATAAGGCTGCATCACCATGACTGAAAGAGAATGGACCATACTGCTTTGGGAATGGATCTAGACAAAAAGGGAATGGACATTAACATAATGGGGAATGGTCCAAGGGTATGGATCCATATGCCATCTAAAGAGGAAACAGTGGAAACTGAATGAAGTCTGAAAAACAAAAAGGCACATCATTGGCATCTATAGAGGTTGGGGTGGATAGGGGTAATGCAGATGGGGTGAATGAGGGGAAAATTGTAACATTACCCCCTTCGTACTCCTGAGGTACCACCTCAGAATATTCCAGGGCTTCCACTATCATCACTACATATCTCCTCCTGAGTGAAGTCCAGAGGAAGGGGTGAACCATCTAGAAGGAGTGGAGAAGGTAGGATTCTATTCAGATTCATTGCACTTATAGAGGGAGTGGCTGATGGTATTGTCATGAGGGCAGTGTCGTAAAGGGCAACAGTGCTGAGGATGTCCAGGGAAGATGACCTTGCAGAAGGGACACCTGTAAGTGGGGCAGTTTGGATGGAGGTGAGTGGTGGAATGGCAGTGGAAGCATTGTCATTATCAACAGCAATGTCATGGAGGTGGGACAGGAAGCTCATTGGGAATGGGATCCAAGGGAGTGGGTGTACAAGGGGTATCAGAGAGGGGTGTTCCTGGATGAGCACTAGGAGGCCTTCTGTCACCAATAGTTCCCACAAGGGGTCCATTGTTATTAGATCCAGCACTGAAAACAAAGATGGTAGCATATTGACAGCAAAGAGGACAAGTCTGGCAAGCATGTGGTGAGGTGGGGGCTGGAGAGGCAGGAGTGGTCTGAGCTCCAGGGAGTTCAGGAGATCATTGAGTGGTGAAAATGGGGGTTGGAACCAGAGAAACCAGCTGTCTGGTCCTCTGGGGTGGTGAGAGAAATATGGGGGGTATGGCTCAATGGAGGATATCCTCTGGTAGTTGGATGATGAGATTGAGGATCCCCACCAAGTGGAGTGAGTCAAGGACAATATTCCACATCTCAAAGAGTGCTGCAATCTCCTTGGATAGAGGTTGGGGCTCTCTACAATCTTCCCTCTAGTGATCACATAGTATCAATAGAGGGTAATAAGTTGGTGAATGTAGGAGGCATGAAGATAGGTGGGGAGTTCCTCAAGAGTGAGGACACACAAGGGTTTCTCTAGAAACTCTGTGATAAAGGTCCTTCAGTTGAAGATAGGAAGTTGCTGGAGGAGGGAGGTCACAGATGTAAAACATGTTGGAGTGAGGTTCAAATACATAAAACTATTGGTGATGGAAGGCCTCCTAGTGCTCGCCCAGGAACGCCCCTCCCGGACACCCCTAGTCCACCCCTCCCCTCAGACTCCATTCCCAACAGACTCCTTATTCCACCTCCTTGATGCCATGGCCACCAATGACTTTGTTACCATTGTTGCTCCATGTCCCATATCTGCCCAAACTGCCCCCAGTACCAATGTCCCTTCTGCGAGATCTTTGCTCCTGGACATCCTCAGCACCATTGCTCTGTGCAACACTGCCCTAACTGTAGTACCATCGGCCACTCCCTCTACAAGTGCAAAGAACCTGACAGAACCATTCCTTCTTCACTCCTTCCAGATGGTTCACCTCTACCTCTGGACTTCACTCAGGAGGAGATAGCAATGATAGTGGAAGCTCTGGAACATTCTGAGGTGGTACCTCAGGAGTATGAAGGGGGTAATGTTACAATTTTCCCTTTGTTTGCCCCATCTGCATTACCCCTATCCACCTCAACCCCTATAGATGTTGATGACATGCCTTTTCATTTTCCAGACTTCATTCAGTTTCCACCATTTCCTCTCTAGATGGCGTATGGATCCAAACCCACGGCCCATTCCCCATTATGTCAACGTCCATTCTCTTTTCATTTAGGTCCATCCCCAAAGTGGTATGGTCCATTCCCTTTCGGTCAAGGTGACACAACCTTGTTTTCTTTTTGACTTCTGGAATTGTGTCCATTCCCTTTTTGTCATGGATTACTTAACCTTTTTCAATTCATCATGGACAGACAGCATCTCCCAAAATAGGATCTCTCATTCCCATTTCATACTTCACTCTCCCCTTTATATATCTCATTGCATATACTATAGTTCCCCATCTAGTTCTATGCTATTCAGCCTAGTTTCTAGTACCACTCAGACCCATCTGAGTGAGATCCATCCTCCATAGTTAGATGTGTCTACTGTGAGCTGATGTCTTTGGCTACGAGACCAGGACCCATTGGAGACTAGCCTCAGCGTTAACATAGGCAGCATTACCACTATTGGCTGGTGATAAAGATGCAGATAAACTCCTTTTTTGCCATTGGCTGAGAACATTCCTTGATGTTCTTCACCTGCCCTAAAGGGCTTCTTTATCTCACACCTGCCCTATAGCATGGTGTTTACATACTGACCTGCTATTGCATGTACAGTAAGAAATCTCTTAATCCTCTATGGGATTATCACCTTATACTTGCATATCATTTCTCTATCCCAAGGACAGTGTAACTAGTGAGTCTTCCCTCACAACTTCCTGTGCTGGTGCTGGTGGGCTCTTCAATACTTTGGATCTCCATTATAAAGGATATAAGCTCATTAGGTTATGAGCCCTGTCTAGAATGGATACGCACTTGAGTTTTAGGACAGTATGCCTCTATCATTGGGCACCCTTACTGCCCTTGGAGGGCTGAGTCTATCATGGGCTTTCATGGCATTGTGCTTCATGATCAGCCTTACAGCTGGTCTGCATCAAACTAGAGCAATCTGGATGGTGCTGATTGCACATACATTCATGGTAACATGCACATACCTATCTGATGGACATGGACATGTTTATGGTGTGTGGATTCAAACTGCTGATGTGATTCATGACCTCATTTACCAGGTTCAAGGATTTACTCCACCTCCACAATATCAACCTCATACTGCTCCAAATTATACTAGAGTGGATAACCTGGATCCTCCCTTAATTCCTCCCTTGCATCAGGAATACCATCCATCATGCATTCACTCCAATCCTCCACCTCCATCATATCAGTCAATCAAAGTGATGTCAAGAGAGCTACCTCTGCCTTATGACCAGAGAACCAGGTCCTAAAGAACTTGGAATGGTTGGTTCATGAACCAAACCAAACTTAATAGGGTGAGGAGAGAGAGAAGAAGGAGACGCCATGCTGAGGCAAGTGTGCAACCAGTGAACCCATATAACCAAACTGGGGTTCAGTTCTTCATCCCATCAGGATCTAGTGAGTCAGACACCATGACAAACAGTAATGACAACCACCCACCAATCACCAGTGAAGAACTGGATGCTATTATGCTCACAGTGATCCAACCACTTATGGGAGATGGACCTCCTCTTCCTAATGCTGGTGTGATTACTGATTCCATTTCACTACCAGATGTCCAACCTCAATCTTCTGTTGACCCCTGCTCTCCCGGTCTTGTCCCTCACTGGAATGGACCACATACTCAAAGACCTACACTTGTATGGTCTGGAGTGATACTTGACATCACAGTGGTTTTGCTGCAGCTCCTGCTCCAAGACCTGAGGATCAGTCACCCTTATGGTCTAGACAACTGGAACCCACCTTGGGATCCAGTCAACCTCCATTGTCCCCCCCTTCCAGGGGACCATATGCACAGGTGGACAGAAAGAACCACCTGAGTGGTGGTGATCTCCAAGAACCAACTGTTTGACACAGATAATGAGACCTTATGGTCCTTCACTGTGTTTGAGGGTGAGACACTGTCCTCAGTGCTCAAATGGAATGGTATCCCAGTCTCTTTGGGACTGGAACCTGAACCTATGTCAATTGTACATTAACAAGGGTATGAGTTGGGAATGGATGAAGACCAACCATATCTTCTTTCTGATATATCAGTGGAAATAATCTCAGATGAGGATTTCCTTGATCCTAATGAGATTTCAGAGGTTTCTTAGCCTCCACCTGGTGTGGAAGATGCAGAAGATTTTGCTTTTTGGATCTGGGCCACCTTGGAATGGTTCAACCCCTGGTGGGATGTTCCAAGGATTTGTAAGTAGAATGAGCAAGTGGATAGAAGATGGAGAATGGCATGGAAATGTTTCTCTCAACCTTATCTAAATTGGATAGTTGACACAACCAGCCAGTGCATTGGGGAGACACAGGACTGAATCACTTGTGACAAGGTCGATCATCACACCCAATATCTAAAGGCAGGTCTGGAAATTGAGCAGACATATACAAACATCCTTAGGAAACAGTTTGATGCCATCAAGACCCAGATCAGGGAACTCAGAGCCAAGTTGGAGCAGGCACAACACTCTATCAGGAGTTCATCTCAAATAGCTGAAAAGTGTTCAGTTGACTCACAAACCAATGAGTTGACTGGAGTGGAACCAGCTCCTAAACAAGCAAGGACATGCTCTGAATGATGTGGTATATCCCATCTTCCCTCTCCCAACTTGAGCTCATGTCCCATATGCCTATGACACCTTGCACTCCTGTGTGCAGCTGGCAACTAGACTTCCAATCATAGAAAAGGTTTTTTGAACTTTTCATGATATTGCTATATTATGTCCAAAAAGGATAATTACCATTTCTAGATAGACATCTTCTTTGTTGAGATGGAGAACTGGGACATCACAATATCCTGGACCTCATTCCAGAGTTATTGACAAATCAACCATCTCTTCTCCATTCATTTTATCCACAACCTCATTGGTTTTTCCGTCTAAACCTTCTTCTCATGTTTCGGCTTACCAACTGGATTCTATTACTCAACTCTTTACTTGGGATATTATAGGCATTATGTCTGGCAAAACTGAATCTGGCATCACCAAGAACATCATTATTCTCACTGGAAAGGACAACTACCACAATTGGTTGTCCTTCATTCACTCTTACCTCATGACACTTTGTGTCTGGAGGGTCATATCAAGAACCCTCACTTATCCAGCAGGACAAGTGGTTACCGCTGAAGCCAAAGCTAAGTGGGAGGATGATGATGCATAAGCAAATGGGGTGATTGCCCTATATGTCAAAGAGGACATTAGAGTTCATGTTGCACAGGACTATGCCATGAATGCTGTAGGTCAACCCATCTATGCTTCTATGGCAGCACAAACTCTCATAAACCTCACAACTCAATACACTACCACTGGACCAACCGGCCAATTCTCTCTTTTCAAGAAACTCGTACACTTTCACATTGCAGAATGTGATAAGATGTCTGCACAATTGGCGCACATGGAGTCATTGTTCTCACAACTCTCCAGTGCAGGTCTGACTTTATCAGATAACCTCAAGTCCATGATTATTTGTGCAGCACTCCCTCGCTCATTTGACAATGTAGTGTCTACCTTGGTACACATAAAAGCGATGGCTGACTTCATTTCCATTGACATCATTCCTGTCATTCTGGCAGAGATAAACTATAAGATGCAAGGTACTTCTTTAATTAACTGAATTTCTGGCACCCTAGGCATTATAACTGAAATTCTGGACAAGGATCGGGTTCAGGGCCTAATCCCTCAAACTGATATAACCAGAACCAATCAAAGAAGAAGCCTCAATGCTGCCAGAACAGTCGTGCCACCAGTCATTCGACTGTGGAACACAGAGATGACTGGAAGAGACCTGGAAGTTCAAACCCAAACCAGGGTCAACCTTCTGGATCTATGTCACAACAAGACAAAGGGAAGGGTAAAGCTAAGGCAATATTCATTGAAGTGGATAATACTGCTTGCATTGTGGAGATCAGTGATGATGACGAAAATTTTGAATATGAACCAGATTTTCCCAGTCTTGCTCCCACAACTCCTGCCTCTCATAGCTTGCCCACAGTGATGGAATGTAAAGAGAGATTGGATTGGTCACAGAATGTTGACCAATGGTATGAAGGTATGGAAGTTAATGACTTTCCTATTATGGACATGCCCTTTCATCCAGCCTCTCACTAATATAACTTTACAATTAGTAGGAGGTAATATGTCAGCAAAGGGGTCAAGAAAATGAAAAAGGACCAAGATCATCTCAACTAGATCATCAGGACCCAGCGGACACATTTATCCAGAATCAACTAATAATGCATGGATGATAAAAAGAGCTGATCTTGGATATGGTCAATGGGAAACCAAGGAGACTTTCCACTATAGAAATGTGGATGAAGTCCAATTAACCAAAAACCCTTACTTCTGTACTGCGGATGACCGCAATGAGTACCATTTTGAATCCACTGGTTCCTTGTATATGGCAGAATCTTTCTCTTCCTCCAATATTCATCAAACCCACTGGATGGTTGATTCTGGTTCAACTGATCATCTCACTCCTTTTTGGGATGATTTCATATATCTTAGCAACTGAAAGTGCAAATGTCGCATTGCCAATGGAGAGGAAATGGAAATGACTGGTCCAGGAACTATCATTTTCTGCCATAATACAGGTAAAAGCCTGAGAACCATCAGATTATTTAATATATGGTATGCCCCATTTGTCTCTCACAGATTGCTTTCAGTTTTAGATTTAACCAAGCTGGGATACCACTGTGAAATTAAAGACAAGACTCAGTTCTGGGACAAGGCTGGGGTTCTGGCAATTGTCACTGAACAATGCAATATGTCAGATTACCTTCACTAGTTCAGAGTTTTTCACCTTAAACCACAAGGCTCTGCCCAGTCCATATGGGTTATGACTGAAGAAGACTACTGCATTTAGCATAGGCAGCTAGGGCACCCTTCCCCAGCCATGCTATCTCATGTCTATCTCCACTCCACTGGTGTTCCACAGCTCAAGCTACCTGATAAGATCACTCAAACCCCTTTTCCACCTTCCCACACTCATGCCTCTTGTCTTCTTGGCTTGGTCCATGTGAACTTGTGTGAATGTCCCTTGTCCTGTGATTCTTCTAAATAGATCATAACCTTCCTGAATGATTATTCCTCTTATGGATGTATTGTGTTCTTATGTTCTAAAGCTCATGCTGCCAATCAGTTCTGTGCCTGGCTCTCCTGGGCAGAGTAGCAGGCTGGTGTTTCTTTGCTGGTGCTGTATTCAGACCAAGGGGGGGAATACATTTCTGGTGATTTCCAGAAGTTCCTCTCTGGTAAAGGTATCGAATATCAAAAGACAGTCCCACACACACCACAGCAGAACAGTCAAGCGGAACATTTTAACCGCACACTACTTGATAATGCCAAATCTATGTGACATCTAGCATGTCTAAGCACTGGTTTCTAGCAAGATAGTGTATTGACTGCAGTCTATTTGCACAATCACACACCCATGAGAAGAATAGGATGGAAACCTCCTATTCTATGATGGAATGGTCAAAAACCAGACATTTCTCATCTAGAGACTTTTGGCTGTCAAGCCTATGTGCACATACTAAATAATATCAGGAATTTGAAGCTTGATGCCAAGGCAGAACCAATGACTTTCATTAAATATGAAAAAGGCACTGAAGGATATCAATTCTGGAGTTAAACCAGACATTGCATGGTGATATCACACAATGCCATCTTCGATGAAGGATTCTTCCCTCATTGTCTCATAGAGGAATTAGACAGACTCAATTCCTGACAACCTTAAAATCAACCATCTCAACACAGAGAGATAGATGGATCTCCAGATGATAATCTGGATCCATCTGATAATCTGGATCCATCTGATATTCCACAAGCACCTGGATATGATAATGATAACCAGGATTCTCCACAACCATCTAGAGAATCAACCCCTGATCTCTTAGATAACCAGAGACAGCATAATCAGGAACCTCAATAGGAATCACAATCACGTCCAAAGAGAAATACATATTCCACCACCACCAAAAGCTCCTGTTCAACCACTTCCTGAGGCCCCTTGATGATCTGAAAGGCAAAGACAATCTCAGATACAACCAGATTCTGCCTATGGAGATAAAACTCCTATATAGATTAAATGAGAGATAATGGCCCAAAAGAATAAAGTCAGAAAATTAATTCACAAAAGGTCATCTGGGAGACAAAGTCTCAATGAACCTGGACCTAGTGATTCTGGTGGATTGATGAATGATGTGAAAGACTCAGATGATATAACCCATGCCAACATGTTCATCAATCTTGCACAAGTAACTGGTATTGACAAAATGCTGAGGCAATATTGAGATATCTTGAAACTCCCTGTTAAGAAACAGGAGGAGTGGCATCAGGCTTGTGATGATGAAATGAAATCCATGAAGGATCATCAGGTCTGGAAACTTGTGGATCTACCTCCAAACCATAAAACTGTTCAAGGTCAATGAGTATTTCTTGAGAAAAGTGATGGTAGAAAGAAGGTCCACTTTGTTGCCAAAGAATTTACTCAAATCTATAGCATTTATTTTGAAGAAATGTTCTCACCTGTGGCCAGGTTTGAGACAGTAAGGCTATTATTAGCCTTGGGTACCATGAATGATTGGGAAATCAAGGCTCTCAATTTCAAAACTGCATTCTTATACAGCAAGTTGGACAAAGAAATCTACATGGATCAACCAGAAGGATATGTCCAATAGAGAATAAGATAAAGTCTGTTGACTTTATACATAGATCTATCTATGGATTGAAACAGGCCTCACTCCAGTGGAACAAGGAGCTCTATGATTCACTTCTAAAGATGGGCTATAAACAAGGTGTTTCCAATGCTGGAGTCTACTACCAGTTCATTGATGGTGAAATCATCATCATCATCATCATCATCTATGTCAATGATGCACTCTTTACAGGATCAAAATCATCTCTCTTGAAAGACAAGAAGCATCAATTTATGAAGAAATGGAAATGTTGTGATCTTGGAGAAACAAAGGAATATCTTGACATGAGTTCGAGATGCCATCAAGATGATTTCTCACCCTGGATGAAAGAAAGGTTTGAGTCATTAAATTGGTGATATATTCTTCATCCTAAAGAGGAGTGTTGAAATCCAACCTGATTGGATGTCTAGCCATTTACTTTCAGACTTCTATCTTCATGGTCTAAACTCCATATCATGGGGATTATGTCATGATGATGACTACAATATCATAAGAGATATTTATAACCTTTCATTGGGATTGGTTGATAAGTCAGATAGGTGGCTTTACCACTATTGGCTGGTGATAAGGATGTAGATAAACTCCTTTTCTGCCATTGGCTCAGAACATTCTTTCATATTTTTTGTCTGCCATAAAGGGCTTCTTTATCTCACACCTGCCCTAAAGCATGGTGTTTATATACTGATCTACTATGGCATGTACAGTAAGAACTCTCTTAACCCTTCCTGGGATTATTTGCCTCATACTCACATATCATTTCTCTACCCCAAGGACAGTGTAACTGGTGGGTCTTCTTTAAGCTCATTACAATCTATATAGTATTATAACTAGATACTATTAATGCTAAGGCTAGTCTCCCTGGAAGTGGAGCTCATACCTGTTGCTGGGAACAACAGTGAACAATGGTTTTGTACCTGAAGATGTCAGCATATGAAAGGTGGGTCTCTGTCATATCCCATGTTTTGAGTTCAAACCCCATACTTCACCTCCAATACTTCTGAGCCATTCTGATTCACTTCTGTCAACTCTGCCACCCACTATGTCAACTCCTGTCACATTCTGCACATCCCACACCTCCAGCACACTCCTGCACCTCCAGGCTTCAATCCGCCCTTTCCATCTTCCCTGACTATGACTCCCCTTCTATGACTCTCCTCTTACTCATTCTCTCTGACAACCATTGCTAATCAGCTTTAACCTGTGTCTCGCTTGAGAGTACAGCTCTGGGCATTCATACATCCATCACAGCTCCAGATATTTTGTACCTCCATCACAGTTCTGGCATACTTACCTCCATCCTCCATTACTTAGTCATTTGGACCTGTCACCTCTGTATATAAACTCGTAGAGTATTGTGTCACACTCTAGTTCAAATATCGACTTGAATACCCCACAAACCCTTGAGCTTCTAAATAGGTTGACTCCCAACTCCTCCAGTCACTACCTTTGGCTACCCCATCGTTAACACTCCATTCCTCATCAAATACAAGGACATAGTTCACACAAGAGTGCAGCACTCCATCTCAAATCGCTGAAGCCACAGTTCTTAGCCCCTCCACTCATGTCCATAGGACATTCGTCCTCAGGCATTTCTATCCATCCTTGTCCTCTACATTGTCCACTACTTAAACTTCATTGTCCACCTCTGAACATCATTACCCATATCCGGATGTCATTGTTCACCTCTGGACATCATCATCCATCTCCAGACTTCATTATCCACCTCTGGACTTCATTTTTCACCTTCAGACCTTGTTCCTCATTACCAGACTTGGTCAACCCCTAAGCAGACTTGTACTCTGATGTCAAAACAGAGCATAGGGCCCCCACAGCAATCATGGTTCTAACAGTCTCACTATTTATGTGTTGAGTAGTGGGTCTCACTCAGACAGGTCCAAGTGGTGCTAGAAACTAGGCTGGAGTGTGTAGAACTAGATGGAGAATCTACTGTACCTGCAGTATGGTATTTATGGAAAAATAGGGAACAAATAGAAATGAGAGATTCAATTTAGGAGTGGTGCTGTCCATAGTCCATGATGAAATGAGAATGGTAACAGTGGAAACTGAATGAAGTCTGGAAAACAAAAGGGGTCATTATCAGCATCTATAAGGGTTGGGGTGGATAGGGGTAACACAGATGAGATGAATGAGGGGAAAATTGTAACAGCTACTTCCATTGCCAAATGAAATGGAGAGGTCTTTGAATGTCATGCTTATGTCCTCACTCCAAAGAGGATCACACCAACAAAATATCTCCTACATCAGAACAGATAATATTTGTTGGATATAAGAAAGGCTCTAAATAAAGCCTACAAGTTTTGGGCACTACAAAAATGATGCATTGAAATCTCCTCTACTGTCACTCTTGATGAGACTGTCTTGCCACATTGTCCTAGAAAGCCTGATGACAAACCAGCCCCATTAGAAATCCCAGATAATAACATCTTTATTTTAGAAGACTTAGATATCCAACAATTCAAATCTCCAGAAGACTTTTCAGTTACCCTTTTATTTCCTTGTGCTGAATCTATGCATGGTTATCCAATCCACCAGATCTTCCAGACAATCTACAGCCACCACCATCACCTCCTCATCATACTCTCCTTCCTCCATCTACTTCTCACTCATCATCAAATATACCTGAACTGTCTGCTCCCAGAAGAGACAGACATGCATGTTGACCTCCTGCAGGACCTATGCCTGCTATGCTACCATTATGTCCTTGACTAGGTGGAGCATGTTAGGTACAACCTCATTGCTCTGAGAGACAAAGGAGAGTTCAATTCCTCCAAGACAATGTCTATAGAGAGCATGCATCTATTGAGATTGAGAGAGACATCAGATAAGGGGGAGTACTATCTGAACCACCTCCACATCTGTTGCCTGCTCCTCAACCTATCAATAAGAAAGATAATCTAGAAGAGTGCACATACTTCTTTAATTGCATATTTACTAATGCTGCAGAAGCTGCCTTCATTCCAAAACAAACAATTTCAAGATATTCTGAGACTATCTAAATCATAACAATAGAATGGTGTGTTGCTATGGTGAAAGAATTCAAATCCTTGCATCAGTGCAAGGTATGGAATCTGGTTGACCTACTATTGAGATGGACATGAAAGGGAGATACAGTAGGTTTATGCTGTAAAAAGCAATTAAGAAGGCTTGCTTTGTCACTAAGAGATTCATCCAAATATATGGGATAGACTTTGAAGAAACCTTCTCACCTGTAGCCAGATTTGAAGCTGTTTGTCTGCTTCTAGTGCTTGATGTCAAGACTACTTTCCTCTTTGAAGATCTTGATAAGAAGATTTATGGAATAACTAGATGACTTCATTAAGAAGGGCTTGGAGTCAAAGGTTTGTCAACCTAACAAGACCATCTATGGTCTCAAGCAAGCCACTCTTCAATGGAATAAGGCTTTACATAAATTTCTTGAGGAGATGAGATCCAAACAGATCTTTTCTGATCCAGGAGTATATGTTCACTTCCATGGTCAGAACATTATCATTATCATCATTTATGTTGATGATTATTTTTTTATGGGATCAGATTCAAAATAAATATCTTCATCTAAAGAAGAAATAGTCTATGGATTAATGAAAATCTCATAATCTTGGAGAAGCAAATGAATATTTTGGAATGTGTATCATCAGAGATCATGCTATGCTAGACCTGCTCATACTCCTCTTCCTTTAGGATATAATCCTTCTCTAGCACAAGATCAAGCTTCACCTAACTTATTGTCTCTATTTTTATCAGGGATTGGATCACTGATGTATATGATGCTTGGGACTCATATAGACATTGCCCATGTTGTGATCAAGATGTTACAGTTCTCTGCTAATTCATCAAAGGAACATTTGCAGAAGGTAATGTACATTATCTAATATATTTTAGTAACTAAGGATTTCTGCATTCACTATGATGGATCTAGCAAGGCTGGATTCCTAGCTTATTCCAATACAGATTTGACTGGTGATCTCAAAACCAGAAGATCTATCACTAAATATGCACCACTGAATATGCAATATTCCTTACTGATGGAATAATTTCATAGCTTTCCAGGAGACAATGCAAGATCACCCTCTTATCTATTAAAGTAGAATATGTTGGTATGACAGAGACAACTAAAAAACTTTCATGGATCAAGAACTTGTTCCTAGCATTAGGATTTACTCTTAAATCTTTTTCTATACTTTGTAATAACAAAGGTGCTATATTTTTTGCTTCTAACCCAACTCAAAAAGGACACTCTAAACATATAGATATTCTGGACCACTATCTGAGAATGTGAATGTGTCCAGTTTGGTAAGATTAATCTTTACTATATTTGTACTGGAGAACAAGTGGCAAATATGTTTACCCAGAGGATTACTTAGCAAAGATTTGAGGAGAATTGCAAGTGTCTCTCTATGATTCTTTATTCAACATGAATAGCAAGGTGGAGTATTGATGTTCTATGAACTTCTGGATCACTCTTCATGTCCTCATGGTAAGTTAGTATCATCCCAGAGGTATGGAGACACTAATCAATGTACTTCAGACATGTGATCATTAGATTCACAACAGGATGAGATTCCACCCCTTATGACTAAAGACTATATCATAAGGAGTCTAGAGTGTTCTAGAGATATTTATATAATGTTATGATAGTCTGGAACACTTTGTATGATGTCACAATGACATCACTGTGGAGCTCCTTGTTGATATCATATCTCTCTCTGTCTCTTTTTGCTTTATTTCTTTTATGATGTCAATAGACTCCATCTTAGTACTCTCTATACCAATGGCATTTTGTTCTCTTTGATTAGTTGTTTTTCTTTATGGGCATCAACACATAGATACAAACAATTTCTGATCACTATTTAAATCTATATATTTCTGCCCACCAATAGAAGCTCTAAGCATCCCATACCTATGCTTTTATCTCATTCATCTACCTACTGTTTAACAGCATCTAGTGCCTTCACTCAAGCTTCAATGTGTTATCAAGTCAACTCAGTAAGTAACTCCCTCACTAGGCATTCCCTTGTTCTTCCTTCAGACTGTATCTTTGCACCAATTGAAGGATAGCTCCTTCAATATTCCACAGCATGCACTGAGCATTTTTCTCATAGATTTTCTCAATGTCACCTGCTTGCTGTTAATGTTGAAACTAGTCTCCAGTGTGGTCCTGGTCCCATTGCTGGGAACAATGACAAGCAGGTCTCGTATCTGAAGACGTCAGCATATAGAAGGGAAGTCTCACAGTAGACACATCTAACTGTGGAGATTGGGTCTCACTCAGAGGCCAAGTGGTACTAGAAACTAGGCTATATAGCGTAGAACTAGATGGGGAACTATAGTACATGCAGCAAGGTATATATAGGAAAGAGCGGAGTACAAAATGGGAATGAGAGATCCCATTTTGGGAGGTGCTGTCCGACCATGACAAATTGAGAAAGGTTATGTAAGCCATAACAACAAAGGAAATGAACCATGACAAAAAGGGAATGAATGCAGCTCCAGAAGTCAGAAAGGAAATAAGGCTGTGTCATCATGACTGAAAGAGGATGGACCATACTGCTTTGGGAATGGACCTAGATGAAAAGGGAATGGATGTTAACATAATAGGGAATGGGCCGCGTGTATAGATCCATGTGCCATCTAGAGAGGAAACAGTGGAAACAGAATGAAGTCTGGAAAATGAAAGGGTAGGTCCTCAGCATCTATAGGGGTTGGGGTGGATAGGGGGAATGTGGATGGGGCGAACAAAGGGAAAATTGTAACACTTGCAAAGGCAACATGAGTTCATGTATTTTGCCAGCCTCAGACACTGTCATCATCTCATTCTGTTGACTATTAGCATCCACTATGCATATGTTGACAGATGAAGGATGGATCCTAGAGCTGCTTAATGGCAATCCTGATAGAATCTGGACCTGCCTTGATGTTAACCATAATGTCTTTGACTAGCTAGTATGTGTGTTGAGACATCATGGTGTTTCCAACTCTCATTCATCAGATACCATCTGCAGGTCAGAATCCACTCTATATTTTTCTGTATCTGATGCATCAGATAAGATACTTCAAACAGATGTTTTTTTATTTTCAAGCACACCTTTCTACATCTCCCAGGTTGAATTTCTGACTTAATCTCAGCTGTGATCACCAAAAATCCCCATTTCTGTTTCTTTCATGATTGCATTGGTGCAGTTGATGGCACCCACATTTAAACCTGAGCAAGCTAATCCTGCACTGACAAATTTTGCAGCAGCTAACATAAGTATTATAAAAATATATAAATTAAAGATAGTGTGTGATGTATATTATAATTTAAATAATATTACTCTGCTAATTAATATAGTTGTTATAATTTTGCGCCTTCACCTCTATCAACAATCATCCCTACATGCTCAACCGAAAGGGATATAGATCCCAAAATTGCCTGTTTACCTGCAATTTTAACTTCTTCTTTGTCTATGCACTTACTAGCTGGGATGGCTCAACTGCAGATGCCAAACTCTGGCATGATGCTCATACGCATGACTTGAAGATACTACAAGGAAGATATCTCTTGGCTGATGCAGGATTTGGACTCTGTGATGCCCTTCTGGTGCTATATCAAGGGGTCTGGTATGAATTGAAGGAATGGTGTCAAGCTAATCTGAGATGTGCCAGATTTCAATTCTACCAATTAATGCATCTAAGCAATAGCTTCCAGGCCACAAACATGGGAAGAACTATTCAATTTATACCACACCACTCTTTACAACATCATTGAGCACATCTTTGGCATCCTCAAGCACCAATTCCATGTTCTACATGTACTCCTCAAGTACAACATGCTTATTCAAGCATGACTTTCACTTGCACTTTGTGCAATTCACAACTTCATTTGGTGGTACAATCATAGATTACCCCACTCCATTCCTGAAAACATACCTCACAAAAGAAATGCTGAGCCTCAGGTGCAGTTTTATGAAATCTGCTGGTGGATTTGTGGAAGAGCTATTGATCTGGCCTGTGGCAAGCACCACCACTGACCAAGTTAGTGTCTGCCATGATATTGCCCACCAAATGGTATGAACTCCAAACTACCAGTTGTTATACGCTACCCAAAATGTTTGCTGATCATTTGTTACACCAGTCAGTATGTTTTCTCTGTTTCCTCAGCTATGGCTTCATTCTGATGGTTCTGTTCCCTCTCATGCTTGGTTCCTGTCTAGGTTACACAGTTTCTTTCCTCGCTCTATTGGGGGTCATTCCATCCATGCTGGTGGCGCAACACCCCTGGCAGCTGCGGTGTTCCTCCATCTCAAATCCAAGCAATTGGACGATGGAGATCGGACACATTTGAGCGCTATATTCGTCGCCATCCAACATTGCTCCAAGCTGTTCTCTTTCATGGTTGGTCCATTCATGACCCCCCATTTGCTAATGTATCTTAGTGACTCGCCACTTCTCCCTATCAATTTATCTTTCTCTTCCATATAGTCATGTATACTTCCCTCCCTCCCTCCCAATTTAACACCGCTTTACAGTGTTCCTAGTGGCTCATCATGTATCTTCCTTGCTGTGCATGGGACTCCTGAGCTTTCATGCATCTGAAATATCATGAGAGTCACTTCAATGTGACTCGGTTTTGCTGGCTTCTCATCTAGATGCCTCCATTATATGGACTAAGACCAATTGGAACTTATTGTACTCAGGACATGCCAATGGATATGGACAAACAGTATTCAGAATAAATTTGCTGACCTAATTGTAGGTAGCATACAATCTTTCAACTCGCATGGACACTGATTGCGTCACACCTGTGTCAATCTCCTGCAGGGAAAGTATTATAGCTGTGACTGTCATATTTACCATTGAGTCAAATTGTGCAGGATCAATGAGATGACCAACATGAAGGTCATGCCACACCATGTCAGTGATGACCACAGGCATGCATGGGCTTTGAAAATACCCCTAGATATTTAGCATAGTCAAATCATACTGACTGGTGTAACAAATGATCAGCAAACATTTTGGGTAGCGTATAACAACTGGTAGTTTGGAGTTCATACCATTTGGTGGGCAATATCATGGCAGACACTAACTTGGTCAGTGGTGGTGCTTGCCACAGGCCAGATCAATAGCTCTTCCACAAATCCACCAGCAGATTTCATAAAACTGCACCTGAGGCTCAGCATTTCTTTGTGAGGTATGTTTTCAGGAATGGAGTGGGGTAATCTATATATGATCACATTCAGTGAAGTGAATTATTCAATCTCTGGGATATTCACAGCACTGGAGAACTTCACACTGAGCCTTGACTTGAGCCTCATTGAGGAATATCTCACGCTTGTGATTGCCTGGGATCATACACCTAGTGAATAACACACGTCACATTTCTTCAGTGGCCACTTTCTCTTAACCATGAGATCTATCTTGATAACAGGAAGCGGAGCAGTAGGGGGATTCAGATGGGAGAAAGGTGATGCATCGGCCATCAGGAGGGGATTAGAGTGGCTTCGAGCTGGTGTGCCACCAGAAGGTTGTGGCAACAATGGGGAATCAAGAATTAGGGGTGTGGGTGGTAAAGAACTTTGCGAATGTTGTGAGGACATTGTTGGATGAGATATGGGCTGAGCCTGATAAAGCTCCGGACGGAATGAGCTTGTATGTGAGTCATCCAGGACAATCCACTGGAAACTGGTATTTGTCCAGTCTGCTATGACCGCATGGGATGATGGTGCACTGCATTCCATGCATTGGATGCTGACTGAAATCAGGTGCTTGTATGGGAACAGCTGATCCTCATAGATCTGTGGTCAATCTCCATGAATCTGTGACTGTGAGTGACTTTTGTGTGATAGGAAAACGTCAAATTCATGCAATAGTCCTGGGTTGTCTTCATGTGACACCAGTGGCTGGCCTGAATACATTGATGGCGATTGAGATATGTTAGACAATGCCACTGACTGGCCTGAGTGGATCAGCAGTGGCAGGGGTGTGTCATACAATAGTGGAACCTGTGCTGAGGAAGAAGGTGCTGACATAGTAGGTGGTTCATCCATACACAATGGATCTTGCAGTGTCTCACATAAAGACCCAGCAAGATAGACCCAGGGTTGGGACAGGCAGGTCGCTTACCCTTTTGGTGATGAAACTGGCCAGGGGACATGTACATGGGCAAATGAGACAAGGGAATCAAAAACATGTGATACCAAATCTTTGCTATGATGAAGCTTCCCTGCCATCCGAGCTAGTTGCAGATCTGCTGTTGAAAGTGCAACATGCTCTTCAGCATAGATAGCATGATAGAACTCAATGTGATCCTCAACAATACCATGATCCCCCAAATTCCTCTGAATGAAATCAGTTTCCTTTTGGTGTGCTGCAAGCTCATCTTCAGCCACTCTTTGCATCGTTATGAAGAAGTCATTGGGCTTCTTGAGCACCTCAATGTTCCCCTTGGAGAGTGTGATGTGGATAACATACATTGCTTGGCAGCAATATTGGCTGCAAAGGCGGCAAGAATGGCCTCATCAGACATCGAAGCAAGGCCATGTGCGAACTTGTGGTAACCCTATGGTTTTCGTTCTCATGCTGCATACTTGAGCAGAAGGTGAAGGCAACATACCTCCACAATGTCCTCAAAGTTCAAATCAGTGAACAAGGTGTCCCCCAACACCTTTTGAGCAAATCATAGCTCAAGTGGGGGAGGAGTAAGCCAGGGATGATATGGCAGGTAGCAAGCATGCATGCTGGACTGGATCATCATGGTATACTTGCACCAAGCCAGTCTGAGTGCCACCTGATGTGTAGGGGGCTGTGTAGGGGGCAGTGTAGGGGATGTATTAAGTGAAGATCCAGATCCAGAGACTATGGAGGAGTTGAATGATGGATTCAATGCTGCCAGGGTTGAGGTTGCAGGGGAGGTTCCCAAGAGCATGCTCTACATTGAGCTGAATAATGAGTCATAAACCACCCAACTGTGGAATTGCATGCTTGATGTCTGTGGGTGTATGGAGGTCACTGGGTGAGTTGGGCCTAGTCACAAACACCAGACCAGTGGAGTTTGTCATGGGAAGCGAAGTGCGTGAGGTGGACCTGGAATCAGACAGAGACTGAGCCCTTATGAGGACCAGGGACGATGACATATTATTGAAATCCCCTGATACAGGTTGACCTATATAATATGATGCTATTGCAAATGGAGGACCATCAGCAAAGCCTACAGTTGCTTTAATGAGCTTTACAGCAATGTTACTTGAACTTTGAAGTAGTGCATGTAAAGTAAACATCTACTTTCAAAATAGATTAGGATTCTTTATGTAAACCAACATCTAGGTTCTATCAATGATATCTCTTTCATGCAGGAAACACACAGTCTAGTCATGTAGTTTACAGTTATTCGGAATCATCAGAAGAATATCCACAGTCACTTCACAAAGTCTTCTAATTTGGACTTTCAATTCGCTGAGTGGTCAAATCATTGGGTTTAAAGCACAAGTTGTGTAGATGAGACTAATTGGTCTAGTGAGCCTCTGGAGAGCATCTTGCCTTGTCAGCCACATGTTTCAAACTCCGCCTGGTGGACCACAGAAACTGTGGTTCAACCCCTCTTCTGCCAGTTCTCTCCCTGTCCCACCAGGTGCGCAGTTTGGGCCCTCTGCTTGTAAATTTTACTCTTCTTATTGTCTCCCTGTCCCACCAAACCTGTATTGTGCACTACTCTCAGTGACATTGGTTCCCATCACTTTCCCTCATGTCTCAGCATGCATGCATCCTCCTCTAGCCAAACCATCTCTTCTCGATCGCTTGAAAGAGGGGACCAGGGCTACCCTCTCCCAGCAGGATTTGCCACATCAGCTGTCCAGGGAGCTGTTGGAGTTGTCAAGAGGTTCAGTAGGGGTAGAGTCTCGAAGGCAGAGGCCAGACTCGAAATCCAGGCATCCCTCACTTATGGAGAGGTTGAACCTTCCAAGGATGACCTCACCAGCGTCCTCTCATCCTAGATCACCATCCTTGATGACCTCAACCAGCCTGTTCGAAAGAATCAGCCCAGAATGGCTCGAGTCCAACAGGCCCACCCACCCTTCCCTGGCCACCTTCAGTTACCTCCCAATAACAACAATGGGCCCCTCTCCTGACGATTTGATGATGATGGTGGCTGGTGCACCCTATCCTTGCCCCTCCCACACAGATGACATGATGGCGATGAGCATACCCTCACCTTCACACTCTCCCTCTCCCTCATTGACGTCAGCCCCCCATCCCCTCCAGTTTGCATTCATCCCCCCTTGCCTACCCAATTGTTGCATGAGTGCAGGAGTATGTACTATATGCATGCACACTATTGTGTCTGCTTCCACTGGTGTCCATGCTCACTCACCCCAACCTCATCCACCTCAGGTTGCTGCTGATCAGAAATGTTTGTGGGTATGAAAATCTATACCTGTATTGAGACCCATAAACTGTTGCAGCCATGGGTAGTCCCACTTCTCTATAGCTGGTTGGGTTCCTTTGTATGTTTGCTTAGACCACTTACTGTGTCCAAATGCGATGGATGTCTGCTGTAAAAAGTGGCAGCATCATCATTCACATGATCATAGTGGTCTTTTGAACCTTTCCTCATCGACAGCAATGAGTTGGTCAATGCTATCATAGCAGTTTAGAGCTGTTGAATGTGACTTGGATCACTCATGACTAAGATCTTCTCCATATTGGTGAGCATGGAGCTGGCAAGACATGGCAGATGAACAGGGTAGTAGGAGTCTTGGAAACACGATCATACACAAGTGCCTGGCCAGTATAGCATCTTGTCAGAATACTCCTCCAGTGCAGTTCTTAAAGAAGCTTACCATTGGGATTTATAAACATCCATAGCATTTGTATGATGACCAAGGGACCATATCACCACAAGATATGCTGAATCTGAAAGGCAATGTTACCATCACAATGAAAGGCGAACACAGAGTGTCAGCATTCTGCACAACCATTGGTCTTGCGCCTCCTAGGAGCAGCTGAAGGCATGAATGAGAGAATCATTGTACTGACTTGTTTGCCTATTCCATCTGTCCAATGGAACCAATGCAAACTGGGTATGTGACAAAACGGTCATTGCAGTCAAGCCAGTTGATGACCATATTAAGGATGACTGGGAGAGGAGAATATGGTCGAGTAAATTGAGTGTGAGCGGAATGACATTTAAGCATGGCAGGATCAGTGCGCATGCATGAAAAGAGGACATGGTGCTTGGTGTGGAGGACAAATATGATGACAAGTAACTGAACAAACCAAGTAGTATGAGCATCTTCATAGATCTGACATGCATATGGTATGATGGCAGTGTTGACATAATGAAATCTGCAGTTGCAAGAGGTGGTGGTAGAGCTGAAGGCAGTTCTTCTGCACCTGGATGATCTGAATGTGGGTATAGTGGGAGGTGAATCCATATGGAGGGGGTCATTGTGAATGTCTTCACCACCCTCTGGATTGTCATACAACACCACAGTGTTTGATGGGTCTGGTGGATTGTTGATGAACTGGAGCCTCATCCTCATCAGGCTTGAATCCAGCAGCTCAAAACCTCGCTTTCTTGAGGACACAAGTAGAATGTGGCCTAGCATGCTGCACCTTGCAATAGGGGACAAGAGCTGTAGAAGAGAGCTTATGACAGTGATTGGATGACTGTTGCTAATGGGAATTATGGAAGACCGTGGTGGGGGTAGATATGTTGCAAGATGTGTATGGGGGATAACTCGGGCAGACTCAGATGCTTCTGGGTCTTGTGATGGGGGTGTTTGAGCAGGAGGAAGAGAGTGTGATGATCAATCATGAGGTGGAGGGGTCTGTTTGTGGCCATCTGGTGAATGAAATGTGATACTTGTACTGCCCATTAGGAAATTGAAATCTTTGGTGGTCTCCATCAGGTCATCAGAAGGGTCATGAAATCCAGATGAGACAAAACAGAGACTTGGACATATGTTTCTGGTCTGGACATGCGTACATTGATCATTGGTGCAGAGTGCTCTCATTTTGTAGTGTTCTTTGATCTCATCCATCTTGGCTGAAGGGCATACAAATAAATCATCGCTCTCATAGTCATTAGAATGCTTGCTGAATGCTATCCACCATGAACCAACCAAGGCTCTGCTTCACTTGCATCAATTGTTGCTCTTGGAAGCCCAGAATCTGCTAATGCCATGGCAATGTTCCTATGATTGAACACCATTTCTGTGGCTGAAATGTGCAACTGCCATTATGAGCAAGAGAGAAATCAATACCATCAACATGATGGCATGGGCCAAGGATAACACAAAAGTCTGTTAGACACTCACCATGTGACCTGGCATGTATGGGGTCCAAGAGCATGGGAGACCTATGCAAACACATTACACAACTGCAAATCTGGGATAGAAGTCAAGAATTCCACAAATCATCTGGTGCTTGATAAGTGATACCTTCCAATTGGTCTTAGTCCATGTAATGGAGGCACCTAGACGAGAAGCCAGCAAAACCGAGTCACATTGAAGTGACTCTGATGTTATTGTGGATGCATGAAAGCTCAGGAGT
>JBBPOF010000218.1:0-34845 GCA_038091315.1 Porphyrellus cyaneotinctus | reverse complement strand
AGGGCTATTGATGACCCTGCAATGGTTAGAGCTAATGTATTTTGGTTCTCTTGCAAATGTCACATCTTTCCAAAATGCCCCAACATTGGGACACTTATTTGAGCCACTGTACCTTGATCTACTGACATGTCAGGCTCCATATAGAATAACTTGCAGTGGTTTTAGGGAGCATGACAGGAGAGCAGGGAACCTCATGTGAAAAGTTTTCTGAGAAGAGGTTGTCCATTGAAAGTAGACCAGTGTAGAAAAAATCAATGATGATACTGGAAAGCACAGAATGTGCAAGGTTGTTTGTATGTCCCTATAAAGAGAAATGCATCTTGGTGATGTCAACATTGACAGAACATTAGTTCTGTGGGTCCTATTGGTAGTGCTCTCGAGTGAAAATGTGGGCTCTCTTTTTGAGAGCAGAGTGCCAGTTGCCAATGTTGTTCCAGAGCTAGAAGGTGTGAAGTGTCAGGGATACCAGTATCTACTCTAGAGGGGTGCTTACCAGCTTTGTGATATCATTGGAATGGTCTGGCCACCATCCTAGCAAGCAGCCTCTGAGATAAGTGTATATTGCTCAGCAATGTGACTTACCAGTTGGAAATGATAAACTTCAGCCACATCATTCTATGAGTGCCTTGTTAAAGTAGTCAGTGGCCTTGCTATTAAAGGAAGGGCACAGTGGGAAAGAGTTGATAGATTCTAGCTTGCAGTGGGAGATTTATTTTGCCCATTCAATAACATCACAGATGGTGGGGGAATAGAAGTAGAGCTATGTTGGATCTGCATGCTTGAACTGTTTACTAGGGACTTCTATCAAACCAAGGTCTTCTGCTGAATCAGGGATTGCTGCTGAGGATTTGGTGCTAGTTATTGCTGCGGATTGAAGAGCTGTGAAGATTGAAGCAGTCAACTTGTCCATTGATTCACAGAAGGGCTGCAGCAACTGGCACTGTGAAAACATGAATGCTGCATGGAATGCTCATCACATATGGCCAAGAGGTGTGAGTTGCTAGGAAGGCAGGGGGCACAGTTGTGCTGGTGATGTTGAATGACAACATCTTTGACTTCACCTAAACCTGTCATCTATGTACATATCTGGGCAAGTGGAAGCAGGAACTTGGCTGCACTAGCAGTGCTGAATGATGCCTTTGACTTCACCTAGATACTTCATCAGTATTGTATACTTGCCATCTATATACAGTACATATCTGAGCAAGATGCCAAAGTAGGAGTTTGGTTATGCTGGTAGTATTGGATGATAATGTCTTTGACTTCACCTAAATCATCTGTATTGCACACCTGTTATCTATGTACATACTTGAGTTGGATGTCAAAGCAGAAACTTGGCCACATTGTGGGTTTTGAGATACAATGAAGTCAGAAGGATCAAGTTGCATGAAGTCAGTTGGAACAGCAGCTGAAAATCAAGGTCAGTAGTGAGGTATGTTTTGAAGAAGTACTTACCAGTGCTGGCAATTTGATTGTGGCCTTGCTGATCAGAGTCTAAAGGTCAAGCAGATGGTGTCAATAACTTGCAACACCAAGGTAGTCCTGATACTTACCATAATCATGAGAGCCAATTCTGCAATGCATTTGTCATTGCTTGGAGATGCCTCATCAATCATAAGATTGCCTTTGTTGGAATTGGAGTCTGAGTCCTCACCAGTGAACATGGTATACACTTTGGATAAGAATGAAGGTAAATGTGTGAAGGAATGTGTTCAATGTAGCTGGGCAGATTGCATGAATGGAGGTGAACTGGTGCCCTCATTGGCTGCTCCTTCACCATCTTGAACAATGGGAGCAGACAGAAGTCTCTCCAACCTCCATACAAATTCTTGGAGTTGGGAAGGACTCTCTGCTTAATGCTACAGAGACTGTTGCATTGTGGGGCAATCATCTCCATAGTCAGTGCCTGGCCCACATTTGGGTGGAGCACATGGGGTGGTCTTATTGAACCCTGAGGTGATAGAAGTGACATATTCCATGTTTTCAGTTGAACCCCATATATTATTTCTGACACTTCTGAGCCTTTTCTGGTTCACTCCTGTCACATCCTGCACTTTCTGCACCTTTAGCAAACTCTTGCACCTCCAGACTTCAATCTGCCCTTTTTGTCCTTTTTTGATTTTGACTCCTCTTCTATAACTTCCTCTTATTTATCTCCTTAAACACAATGAATTGCCAATTAGCTTTAACCTGTGTTTCACTTTGAAGCCCAGCTCTGGGCATTCATATATCCATCACAGCTCTAGACATTTGTGCATCCACCATAGCTTCAGACATTTGTACCTCCATCACAGTTCTCCCAGACCTCCCAGTACTTATAGTAGACTCTGCATAATAAAATGAGATTAGATTGAATCTATCTAATACACTTAAAATATAGACTACACAAAGGCACAAGCTGGTGAGAGAGTATATGGGAGGAGCTCATTGTTGTCATTGTTTCCATTCTTGTTACAATTTTCCCTTGGTTCACCCCATCTATATTACCCCTATCTGCCCCACCCCTTATACATAGATTCCGATGACATGCCCTTTCATTTTCCAGACTTCATTCAGTTTCTACCATTTCCTCTTTAGATGGCGCATAGATCTGCACACATGGCCCATTCCCTATTATGTTAACATCCATTCTCTTTTCATCTAGGTCCATTTCCAAAGTGGTATGGTCCATCCTCTTTTGGTCATGGTGACATAGCCTTATTTCCTTTCTGACTTCTGGAGCTGCATCCATTCCTTTTTTGTTATGGTCCTTTTCCTTTTTATTGTATTTTACATAACCTTTCTTGATTTGTTGTGGTTGGACAGCACCTCCCAAAATGGGATCTCTTGTTCCCATTTTGTACCCTGCTCTATCCTTTATATACCCACACTGCATGTACTATTGTTCTCCATCTAGTTCTATGCTATTCAGCCTAGTTTCTAGTACCACTTGGCCCTGTCTGAGTGAGACCCACCTTCCACAGTTAGACATGTCTACTCTGAGACTTTCCTCTGGACCTCGATGTTGTCACTGTCCGTGACCTGCTTGTCATTGTTCCCAGCAATGAAACCAGGACCTACATTGGAGACTGGTCTTTGTGTTAACAAAAGAACTAGATCTACCAATGTCCTTGCCACTATACAATAGGACACCCACCCATCACCATTTGTTGTTTCTCTACTGCCAACATCTCTGACACCGATGAGGAAGCTTCCTGCTCTCCTTTCGGTACCTCTACACCTCATAGTGGATCTCCTTCTTCATCATCAAACAAGGAATATCATCTGACAGAAGAACTGAGAACTGATTGCTTGCAATATCTCGCAGCTTTATCAAGCTCCTTCCAATCTTCCAGCAGATCCTTCCCAGAATCACTAGCTGTGGCCAGTACGTCATCCTCTGCCACTCCCTGTGCTCATACTCCCCAAGGAGAGGTCTATGCATCATTTTGTGAGTACCACCCTCTACCTTTTTCATAGACACCTCCACCTGACGATGATTACCTTCGCTTCAATGAATCCATCTAAGTAGACCCTTCCCTCTACCCATCCATACCCACTATCATGTCTACTTCTGACAAACAGTCTGAGCTTAAAGCTGGACTCTCCAATGACTTCTCTGGGAAAGCTGAGGATGCCAACTGCTGGCACCTAGCTATGAAGGCCTATTTCACCATGAATATGGCCCACTACTCCAATGATGCCACCACCATTACCTTCCTCAACAAAATGAGCAAGGGGTGGGGCATAGCCTTCTCTGCAGAATGGCTCATGAGGCTTGCTGATAGTACAATCAACAAGTCGCACAAGACACTGGAAAAGTTGCTGGAGGACTTTAAGCACATCTTTGTGCCCAAGTACACCACTGCATGGCCTTGCATGACATTTGCATGGAGGAAAAGCCCTTCCAAGGTGACTTCCATGCATTTCACTCAGCCTTTCAGCTCAAAGCAGGATGAAGTGGTGTCTTAGACCAGGATATCCTCAAGAACCTGGCCAAATGTGCAGTGATGGAGTCGCTCACATAAAACATGATGGCCTTGCCTGATAAACCTTCTACAGTTTCTGCATGGCTTAATAAGGCTGGTCAATTCTTTGATGCAGCCAATAGGTTAAAATCCCTTTAGAAAGGAGGGCCATACATCCTCTCCACTTCCTTCTCTTCTTACCCCAATCACATGATCTCATGGCCATGGACGTCAACACCATCTACCTCTCCCCTGCTGTCCACACCAAATATATGCAAAGTAACAAATGCTTCATCTGTCACAAGGTTGGATGCAGTACATGAAATCATCCCAGAACCCATAGAAACACCCTTTCCTGACCTTGTGGGACCCAACCCCATTCCCAGAATGTTCATGATGCTGAGACCTTCAAGTCTCCCCCTCCTTCTCATCTAACCAGAGAGGATCCAATTCAGGAGTACCTCCATACCCTGAATATTGACTGCGCCGATGCTCTCAGAACCTTGAAGATTTGCTTTGACAAATATTCTGACAAGTACAGTGAATGTGTTAATTTCTTCCATGGAAGAATCTCAATTGAATTTCTAGATGGAAGGAGTGGTTCAATGTCACTACCTTACCATACAATTGCTCCTATAATTATATCTGACAAAAATGCTACATTGTTGCAAATCCCTCTATCTGCATTTATTGGACCTACGGGACAAATCGTCAACACCACTGCTCTTCTTGACAGCAGTGCTACTGAATGCTTCATCAACAAGGATCTTGTCAATCGAATGAAGTGGCCAAAGACACAAATGGCACACCCCCTCAAAGCCCATAATGTGGACAGCACTTCAAATCAGAGTGGACTCATTTGTCATGAAGTCTGTCTCACTATCCACGTCTCTGAAGTTGATATGACCTGGACATTCATGGTGTTGAATGTTACGCGAAACGTACACTGTACATAGAGCGTACTCTGTTTGTCTCGAGGGAGGTACTCATGAAGAGACACAACATCCTCGATAGAACAAAGCTATGACAAAGACAAGTCAAGGGGGTCAAGGTCAAGAGTTCCTCAAGTCGAAGGAGACTGAGGTCGAGGGAGACTTGAGAGCATACAATGAACGTTGTATTGTGCAGATCAAGAATGAAGAGATAAGTACAGGCAGCTCAGTATAAGTACTAGTGAACTACTGCGGATGACTAATCTATAGAACATCATGGAAGCAGATAGAACGACTGAGTTACAAGTGAGTCATGATGGTAGTCAGGGGAAACGTAAGCAGTACAAGAGAACCGCTTAAAGGAGAAGGCTGTCCGTAGAAGATGAATTAGACATAAGCGCGTATCTCCTACCGGCAATAGAGAAAGAGAACGGCGTGGGGAGTGCATTCAAGGTAATGCAATAACGCTAAAGCTGTCCGGGCTAAAGAGAAGAAGGAAATCATCTCAACATATATTGTATCGTAACATTACCCCCTTTGTATACTGGAGCCCCAGGCTCAAGTAACACACTACCTCTACACATCCGGAGGAGGGGGTTCTCATTGGAGAGCTCCTGGTGAGAAGATGGACGAGGCCTGCTCGGGAGTAAGGACCACAAAAGGACAATCAACCTCTTGGTGCCCGAACATAGCACAAGTGGAGCAAGGTACTCCAGGGCAATAGTTGGATCCATGGCCCCATTGAAGGCAAATACTACATTGGGTGGTGAGACACAGACGTGACGGATGACCGGGGGCGGCACGATGACATTTGGGACAGATGTATTGGGGACAGTCATCTCGCAGGTGCCCAAGACTGTTACAACGAAAGCACTGAGTGGAGGCGGTGGCGGGAGTAGGAGGGAAGATGTTAGGAAGAACATGAGTGGCCGCCGAGAGGACAGTGTTGCCAGAAGTGTTTTGAGTATAATAAGTCCTGAAGGTACGTCGAGCGTCTTCATCAAGATGTCGGCCAACAGTGTCAGAGTCACGAGGGAAACGAATGGCCACTAGGGTGAGAGGTCGATTGATGGGAGAGGAGGGAGTGGATGATTCAACTGCGGTAGAGGTGTCGGATAGCAGAGTCATAGGGGAGCAGGGGTGAGAGGATATGCAGGATGCAAGAACGGGAGTGGCAGGTACGAAGGCTTCTTCCTGAGGTCTGGGAGGAGGAATGGGTACGATAGGCAGGGATTGAAGAGGGAGGAAGTTGGTAGCTTCCATGTATCTGTCTCGTTCTTCCATGGACATCATGCCAAAGGACACCACTGCAAGGGCCTGTATGGCCTTACATGACATTTGCATGGAGGGAAAGTCCTTCCAAGGTGGTTTCCATGCATTCCACTCAGCTTTTGAGCTCAAAGCGGGATGAAGTGGTGTCTCGGACCAGGATATCCTTGAGGACCTGGCCAAATGTGCAGTGATGGAGTCGCTGGCATGGAACATGACAGCCCTGCCAGATGAACCTTCTATGGTTTCCACTTGGCTCGACAAGGTGGGTCAATTCTTTGATGCTGCCAACTGGTTAAAATCCCTTAGAAAAGGAGGGCCATACATCCCCTCCACTTCCTCCTCTTCATCCCCTCACTCACGTGATCCCATGGCCATGGACATTGACAGCATCTATCTTACTCCTGCCGCCCGCACTGAACACATGTGAAGCAACAAATGCTTCATCTGCCATAAGGTCGGGTGTAGTATGTGGAACCACTCTTGGAACCACAGAAACACCCCTTCCCAACCTTGTGAGACCCAACCCCGTCCCCAGAATATTCGCATCACCAAGACTTCTGAGTCTCCTCCTCCTCTCTGTCCAGCCAAAGAGGATCCAATTCAGGAATACCTGCATACCCTGAACATTGACCACACCCACACTCTCAGAACCTTGAAGATTTGCTTCAACAAGGACCTTGATGAGCAGGGTGAACAGGTCAACAATGTTGAAGAAGAAGAGCTCCCCCCCACTTCAGTGGAAGGATCTCAATTGGATTTTTAGATAGAAGGGGTGGTTCGACATCACTGCCTTCCCATACAATTGCTCCTGTAATAGTATCTGACAAAAATGCTAGATCGATTCAAATCCCTCTATCTGCTTTTGTTGGACCAACAGGACAAATTGTCAACACCACTGCTCTCCTCGACAGTGGTGCTACCAGATGCTTCATTGATAGGGACCTTGTCGAATGCATGAAGTGGCCAAAGACACGTATGGCGCACCCTTTCTGGGCCCATAACATGGATGGCACTTCCAACATGAGTGGACTTATATGACATGAAGTCCGGCTCACTATTCGAATCTCTGGAGCAGAGATGACCCGGACATTCATTGTAATCAACTGCAGCTCACAGAACATCATTCTTGGCCTTCCCTGGTTACAGGAAGTCAATCTGATCATCAACTGGGCTATAGGAGCCATTATGATCCCCGACAAACTCCCTACCCTCTGACATGACAACCCTGAAGCACTTAGGCCACAATACCTGATTCACTATCTCAATGTCGACCCCTCTAAGAAGCTCTCCAAACTTCTTCAGAAATGGATCAAATGGAACTCTTCTGAATGGCTTCAGAAGACCATGTTTTCCACTAAGCTTGCTCAGAAGGAACAACCGAAGGAGGAGGTATTACCATTACCTCCACAATTCTTGGAATTCACCAATGTTTTCCAGAAACCTTCTGATGGACAACTCCCTCCCTCTTGGTCATTCAACCACACAATCAAATTGGACAACGACTTTGTTCCAAAACATGCCAAAGCTTACCCACTCAATCCTAAAGAGATCAAGGCATATAAGGTGTTTATTGACGAGCATCTCAAGGACAGAAAGATCCACCCTTCCAAGTCTCCACAGGCTAGCCCATTCTTCTTCGTCCCTAAGAAGGATGGCACTCTTTGCCCCTGCCAGGATTACCACTATCTCAACTCCCACACCATCAAAAACACCTACCCTCTCCCTCTTATCTCCAATCTGATGGATAAGCTCAAAGGATCTTCCATCTTCACCAAGATGGATATCTGATGGGATATAACAATGTCCTCATCACCGAAGTTGACTGATGGAAAGCTGCCTTCATCACCCTATTCAGTCTCTTTGAGCCCAACATCATGTTCTTCGGAATGTGCAACTCTCCTCCCACTTTCCAGGCCCTCATGGACCACATTTTTGGTGATTACATCACTGAGGGATGGCTGGTCATCTACATGGATGACCTCTTGATCCATTCCTGCAATCTCACTAACAACGAGACCCACACCAAACTGGTTCTAGAGTGACTCCAGGAGCACAGACTCGGACTCAAACTCTCAAAATGCTTCTTCAGCATCTGTGAGGTAGAGTACCTCAGGATGATCATTGATGAGGGAGAAGTCACAATGGACCCAGCTAAACTGGCCACCATTTGTGACTGGGCTCCCTCGCTTAATGTCAAAGCAGTTTGCTCATTTCTGGGCTTTTGCAACTTCTACCGCAAGTTCATTCCAGACTTCGCAACCATTGCCTGCCCCCTTAATGCTCTCACCAGCAAGAATGTTGTGTGGGAGTGGGGTTTATTTCAACAGACTGCCTTCTGCCATCTCCAGAAGTGTTTCCTTCAGAAGCCCGTTCTCTGCTTCTCCAATATCCAGCAACCCTTCTTCATCATGACTGACACATCCCTTCTTGTGGCAGGAGCTGTCCTCATGCAAAAGGACTCCAATGGTGACTTACACCCTTGTGCCTATTACTCCCACACCTTTGGTTCCACCAAACGAAATTATGACATCTATGATTGTGAACTCCTCACCATCATCCTTGCCCATGAGGAATGGCACCATTACCTCACCAGCACCTACCATCCTGTGATGATTCTTACCAACCACAAGAATCTCACTTACTTTAAGGCACCTCATAAACTCTCCTGTCGACAGGCCCGCTGGATGCTCTTTATCCAGGACTTCAACCTCCACTGGGACTATTGTCCTGGCTTGCAAATGGGCCCCGCAGATGCACTCTCATGTATGGCTGAGGTGGACACCACCTCGGACAATGCAGAAGTAACACTGCTCCCCCCCAATGCCTTTGTCTGCGCCCTTGACACTGAACTGGCTGTTAAGATTGCTGACTCCACTCCCTCTGACCCCTTGGTCGTCGATGCCCTCGCCGCCTTGGCCTCAGAGGCCCTGTTCCTCCCCCACACCAACAAAGCCAATTGGACTTTCTTGCACGGCCACCTTGATTTTAAGGGATGCCTTTATGTCCCCAAAACTGCTTGCCACAATCTGATTTCCTTCCCATGTCTCCCACCGGCAGACATGAGGGCTATTTCCACACGGTCCACCATGTCCAGCATGACTACTGGTGGCCCAGCCTCACTTCTTTCCTTCACCAGTTTATTGTTGGCTGTGCTGTCTGTCAGTTGCATAAGGTGAACATGCACCCCACTGTTCCTGGTATTACCCCCCTACCAGTTGCTGCTACCTGCCCTTTCCAGCACCTCTCTGTTGATCTCATCACTGACCTTCCGGTCTCCAACAGCTTTGACCCTGTCATGGTCTTATGAAGGGGGTAATTTTCCTCCCTTGCCATAAAACGATTGATGCTGCTGGCATTGCTTCCATCTTTTTCGAACATGTCTTCCCCCAATTTGGCCTCCATGACAAACTCATCTCAGACCATGGTCCACAGTTTGCCTCCACCTTCGCTCGAGAACTCTCTTGCCTCCTGCAATATGACCTCACCCTCTCCACCGCCTATCATCCTCAAACTGATGGAGCAACTGAGCATGTAAACCAGGAACTCGAAACATACCTCTGCATATTCTGTGCAGGGAATCCTTCCAAATGGAAATTGCTTCTTCCTACTGTGGAATTCTTCCATAACTCTGCAGTACATTTGGTTACCAAACAAACCCTGTTCTCTCTCATAATGGACTATGAACCCTGTGCCTATTCACCCCTCAGAAAAACCTTCCTTCCCACCTTCGAACAACCACTTCTCTTTCTTGATGAGGCTTGGAAAGAGGCTCACGCTGCTCATGAGCAAGCCCAACAGCTCATGAGGGAATATATTTCCTCCAACTTTAAACCTTGGAAACTAGGTGATAAGGTTTGGATGGAATCCAAGAACCTCTGACTGCGACTTCCCTCAAAGAAGCTCGCCCAAAAGCAGACTGGTCCCTTTGAGATAACTCAAGTGATCTCCCACACTGCCTGCTGGCTAAAACTTCCTCTGATGGGGAAGATATATGATGTCTTCCATGCCTCCCTTCTTTCCCCTTATAGGAAAACTGTGGAATATGGTCCCAATTTCCTTAATCCTCCTCCCAATCTGATCACTGGAGAAAAGGAATATGAAATTGACCAAATCCTCGCTCACTGAGGGTCCGCTCACCACTGACAATTCCTGATCTTGTGGAAAGGTTACTCTTTGGTCGAAAACACTTGGGAACCTAAAACCAACATAATGGACGCATGGACCACCCTTGCAGCTTATAAGGCTCGCTTCCCCTCTGATTTCCCCAATTGACCTCTTCTCTTTTGCTCACCACCATCACCCCCATTATGCAGCTCTCCCTCTCTATCTCTCTGGGTCGTGCCAACCTCTTCACCATCCTCACTCTCACCATTACCTACATACTCTTTCATATGTTTCATTTGCTTAATCACCCTGTCATCTCCATTATGGCGATTGGCAGGATCCAATTTAAGTGGGCACTCATACCCCCCCAGTTCTATTGGACTTCTATGTACAAATTCGATGAGACCAATGAATGGGGTGGTGCCCAATCCTGGGATCCTCCAGACCTTGGTCCCGAGGAACAGGCCCAACTAGCTGAAGAAGATCTTATGGATGGATAGGATCCCCGATCCACCATCCTTTTATGGGGATGGGACTAGTTTCCCACCCTGTTTTGTAATATTCATCCATTTTCATCTGGACCATAATCTTTTCATCAAGGACTGAGTTTTAATCCAAACCCCTTTTAAAGGGGACTCCTCACCTATTTGAACCCCATCGCCCATATGTCTTATGCCTATGACCTCCTCATCCTCCTCCAACAGCTCCCTGCCTTCAACTGCAGGACATTCATTGCAGAATTCCTCAAAAAACCTTCCTGTGTCCTCACCCTCGAAGGACTCCCCATCTATCTGCATGCCTCCTACATTCACCAGCTCATCACTCTCTACTGATTCTACACCATTGCTAGAGGGAAGATCACGGAGAGCCCCAACCCCCTATCTAAGGAGATCACAGCACTCTTCAAGACTCAGAACATCATCCTCAACATGCTCCACTTGGCAGGGATCCTCAACCTCATTATCCAACTACCAGAGGACCTTCTCCATCAAACCATCCCCCTTATCTTCCTTCCACTGCCCTAGGGGACCAGATGGCTGGTATCTCTGGTATCGACCACCATCCCCTCCACTCCAGAAACTCCTGAACTCCCTGAAACTTGGACCACCCTATCTTCTCCCCCTCCCACTCCATCCGGAGACTCCTGGGCTCATCCCCTTCACTGCCAACATGCCACTATCTTCATTTTCAGCACTGGATCTAGCAACGATGGACCCCTTGTGGGAACTATTGGTGATGGAAGGTCTCTTGGTGCTCACACAGAAACTCTGATTCTGCATACTGCTGGTATACCCATCCCCTCAGACCTCATTCCCAATGGACTCCCTGTCCCACCTCCTTGCTGCTGTCACCAACACCAATGACTCTTTTACAAATGTCAATCCACTGCCCACATTTGCCCAGACTACCCACAATACCAATGCCCTCTCTGCGAGGTCTTCTCCCCTGGACATGCTCAGCGCCATTTCCCTATGTGATGCTGCCCTAACTGCAGTACCATTGGCCACTCCCTCTACGAGTGTGATGAACCTGGACGGACTCATCCCTTCTCCCCTCCTACTAGATGGTTCACTTCTACTGGACTTCTCTCAGGAGGAGATAGTGATGATAGTGGAAGCTCTGGGACATTCTGAGGTGGTACCTCAGGAGTACAAAGGGGGTAATGTTACACTTTTCCCTTCATTCACCCCATCTGCATTACCTCTATCTGCCCCCAACCCCACAGATGCTGAGGACATGCCCTTTCATTTTCCAGACTTCATTCAGTTCCCACTATTTCCTCTTTAGATGGTGCATGGAACCACACATGCAGCCCATTCCCTAATATGTTAACCTCCATTCTCTTTTTATCTAGGTCTATTCCCAAAGTGGTATGGTCCATCTTCTTTTGGTCGTGGTGACACAGCCATATTTCCTTTCTAACTTCTTAGGCTGCATCCATCTCTTTTAATTATGGTCCATTCCCTTTTTGTTGTGGCTTACTTAACCTTTCTCATTTCATCGTGGACAGACAGTACCTCCCAAAATGGAATCTCTTGTTCCCATTTCATACTCTGCTCTTCCCTATATATACCTCGCTGCATGCACTAGTATTCCCCATCTAGTTCTACACTATACAGCCTAGTTTCTAGTACCACTCAGCCCTGTCTGAATGAGACCTTCCCTTCTGCAGTCAGATGCGTCTTTCTGTGAGACTTCCCTCTGTACGCCAAATGTTTGGGTATAACTCAACTACACTATTGTTGCTAGAACAGGATCTGGAAAAAGCTTACCATTTGTAATGCCATCAATGCTCTGTCTGAACAAGATCCTGGTTGTGATTTAACCACTGAATTCACTCAAGTTAGACTGAGTTTTATCCAGTTATTATATATTATGATTAGTAACATCATATTTGACAAAGGCTTGGCAATATGCTAGCATGAGAATCACTGCTGTAGCAGTCAATCATGACACACATACCCATCATCTACATAAGGTAAGTAACTATTATTGCCATAGACTGAATCATGGTGTATCATATTCACTTCACCTAAGATGGCAATATATAATTGTCAGTTTAATTCACTTCTGTGCTTGCCTGAGTACCATTCACATATGCTTTGAGTGGTCATTGATGATGCCCACTATGTTGTCCAATGAAGTGGTTAGTTTCAACCAGCATATGCAAAGCTGGATAAGCTATGCTCATTTGTTCCGATGCACATACCTTTGTATATGACATCCACTACAATGACACCAGATATACTTGTAGAAGTATGCTGGTAGCTTCATATTGATCCCTTGAAATCATTCTACATTAATTTAGGAAATGACAGAAAAAATATTTACCAGGAGGTCCATCTCATTTAGAATGCATGCAACTTTAGCTGCATCAACTTTTTGTGTGAAGGTGTCATGGCAGCAGAGGACTTGGAATGCACACAGCTTGGTTGGCAGCACACATGAAAGCTACTGCCCACCCACCTACAGTCATATGTGGGTTTTCTCCACTCATGCTGCTCAAATAGCTCAAAAATTGAAGAACTTGATTTGTTTTGGACAGGGAAATGGCAACTGTTGTGGGTAACAGAAATAGGTGGCATGGTGTGAGCCCAGTATGATGAGTCCAATCAATACACTGATCTAAATATATAGGGACTAGACATATCTGACATTATGTTTGTAGGGCAAATGGGTGTGCTATAGTTGTTGATAGTTTGGATGCAGTGCACAGGAAGAGCCAGGAGAGGCATGGCGATACAGACACACACTGTGTTGTTTCTGGAGGTGTCTGCATTGAAGGAGACTTAGTTGAATGTGAAGCAGCCTGAGCTTGAGAGCAGATCAGAATTAGAGAAAGAAGGTGAAAATGAAGAGAAAACATACTATAAGAAGCTTGAGCCAAGCTTGCATGAGTACATTGTGATACACCATTGTAGACATGAGATTGTCAACATGTTGTTTGATAACCCACTGGGCTGCTTGGGTATGTATCACACTCCTGTTGTAGTGCCATTCTATCTCAACCCACCATTTCTTCTCAGTCTTTGATTCCATGTGCTGTGACAACTGCACAGAGGTGAAGGGCTTGCCATCTGACTTGGATCTAGCCTCCTCTCAGCCCTCCCACTCAGCTGAAGCCATTACCATGAAGACCAAGCCAGCTGGGGAGTTACCAGCTAGTTGCCATGTCCAGCAGCACTTCCAAGATGTCTGGCATGAACTACTGTCATGGCATCAATGCACAGCCATCTGTGATATCCCATATGCATACTTTACCTCCACTGTCCTGCTCTCTGAGCTCATCTTATCCACTCTCACCTCAAAATGCCACTCCTTGGGTATTTGTTGATCAGTACAGTGTGGAGATATTAGCAGTAGTGCAGCAAGTATGTATATGATGAATATGCTGTGAAGTGAACTGCTGAAAACAAGCATCAGGCCACTGAGAGAGCATAGCATGCAGAAAAACATGGCTGTCACTCTGATTGCAGTAGGCAAAAGGAAACTGCACTATCTTTGGCACAGACTGGTAACTTTCTCATTCTCATTCTCATTGTAATCTGTTTGACATGACCATTGCATAGTTTTATCGCTAGTCCAATCAAAATCACCAATCATGATGCTGTTCTGACAGAGGCTATTGCCAGTTCATTTGATGCCCCTTGAATAGCCAATGTAAGGAGCTGTAGCTCTCTACGGTTATAAGAGGGTATTCCCTCACTTTTCAGATACTTCCACATCATTATATCCCATTGTCCTAGCAATTCACCATCCTTTCTACTGTTTCTACCTTCAATCTGACAGGTCTCATTCATCCACTTTTGTTGGATTTCATTGTGCACATCCAGATTAATTGTCAATAGTCATCATTATGTCCTATGTCCATCCAAACCTCTTTGGTAAGTCCTCTTCACTCTGTGCAGCATTCCATATATATATTACACTATTCCTATCTTCTTACAATATTTGTTCATGTTGTCAAACTGTACAGTCTCAGGAATGCCCAGACTATAAAAGAATGTACTTACATCAGTTCTCAATATAGGTGGATCCACCTCAGTTTCCCATGTCTCTACTCATATTCTGAAATCGTTCAGTGGCTTCTCCTCATTTCTGATTGTTGTCCTCTGCCATATCTGGTTTCTGAGCATTCAGACTGTCCACTACTGCTTGCATGTTGCAAGAGTGGTTGGAATCTCTGTCCTTCTCTTTCCTACAAAGCTATAGTAAGTCCTAAGCAGTGTTCTCACTCTCTCCTTTCTGTTTCCCTTGGGTCAAATATATCATACCCTTCCCCTACTGCTGACCTGTCTTTCTTGACACTATAGGTCAGTTTGTTGTACTTCACCAACACATTGAGCTATCTGCCACTATGGCCTTGTAAGCAACCTATTGACCCTACCAATAGAGACTAGTATACAACACACCACCTTTGCATTTGATATACATACATATATACCCCTCAGCAACTGCCACCTGATTCCTGAAAGGGCTCACACAGAATGGACCAAATGAAACTTCATAACCATGAAGGAAAATGGAGCAAGATTGATTCAGTAGATCATCATGTTTAACTACCATGTCTCGGAAGTTGCCCATATGAAATCTCATTTAGCCCACCACTAAGCAATAGCATTCTTTGAGGCCAGCTTGATTGCACATTATGTGACTATGTCTTGCACTATGTCTCTCTTTGTGCAAACTTCACATCCCTGTTCTTCAATGTGAATTTGTCACTGATGTATGCACCTTCCAATTGAGAGACACCTTTTTTGTGGCTTGGATTACTATGGCATGATCCACAACACACAGTTTGAATTTGATGTTCAAGATGCTTTTGAACAGCATGGAGAGTTGGTATTGCTGAACTACGTGTTTGTAAAATGTCTTAAGATGCATTTGGCCTCTGAACTCTATCAGTCACCTAATCAATAATCAAGCATTAGTTGCTATTATCATATTCTACTGAGTTTAGTTTAGTAGACTCACTTTAATGGCCTTGATGCTATACTCCTGTCTTTTGTCCAGAGGAAGAAACCTGCCAGGTTGACCAGTCATATTGATGAGTCAGTATCACTGTCAGACAAAATCACTGGTATCAATGTCATTATAATAATAGGCTGATGTATAAGTTAGCCATATCAAAGTTCAGGTGGCCACTCATTATATAGGCATTGTAGAAGCTCCAAAATCTCACCAGGATAATTGGAGTTACATCCTCTAGAAAAGTAAAATGCAAGAAGAGGCAAGGTTGCTTCTATGATTCCCACATCACCACTCTTTGTGAATGAGATCAATATATTGAAGGACATCTCAATTCCATAAAATAGAATTGTGCAAAGCTTGATCTTGTTGAGCTTCAGAAAGGGCATCAATAGCATCAATAGCAGCACTAGATGCCAGCCTATTGATAGCTTCAGAGAGGACATCAATAGCATCAGTAGCAATAGATGCCAACCTATTGACAATTTCCTTGGCTAGCTCAAGCAACTAAATAGGAGTCTTGGATTGTAAGCTCTCCAATGTCTCAACCTCTCCAATGTCTCTCCAGCATACTCAAAAATGAGCTTCAGCAATATAATAGATTGCATCATAAAGGTTCTGATGAAATGGACCACATGTTTGAATAGATGTTAATCTTTTTCTCTCAAGCAAAGTGAAAGCATGCATAAGACCATGCCCTGCAGTGGTTCCCAGATACTGCTTGTGTAGAGAATTAGCAAAAGCCATCAGTAGGTGAAACCATCCAAAGGTTGAAACCATCCAAAGGTTGAAACCATCCAATTCAGTTGTTCAAATGAATTTCAGTCCTATGCTTGGAAGTTGAAAAGTCCGCACAGTCATGATGATATAAGTTGATCACCAATTCAAACTACAACTTGATCAAGTCCTGTCTTCTTCATCTCCTCTTCTGTGTCCAAGTGAAGTTGATGCAGAATTGCAGCAATAACACTAGCATTCCTCTTATAGCCTGCTTCCTCCAAATGCTCAGTTCCAAGCATGAACTGTCAAGTAACAAAGTTCTCTCCAATAGGCAGCTGCTGAATGGGATTGGGAGGGGTGAAGATCTCATAGTCCTTGTTCTCATAGACTATGAAGTTGAATTCAGGACTGTGGATAAGATAGCCAAGAACTTGATTGACATTCTGGTCATATTTAGAAGGCATTGCTCAGTGTGCAACTGTATATAGCTGTTGGATAGATAGTGGGCTTAGCTGCCCTTGTACACAATGTTTCTGGAGTAGTGGTTCTTGGAACCTCTGTTGAAAAGACTTTAGAAAATAACTTGCTGACCAAAGTAGGATCAGAGTAAAATAAGTTGATCATCAGTCCAGAAAGAGTAGGATGAGCAAGATTGATTGCATGCCTCTGGTAGCAGCATTGGTTGGTGTGATCTTGAATAAATAGCCTTACCTCCATATCAACTCCATCACTTAAGAATAGACCATTTCCTAAAAGGTCCTTTGCTAGCTGAATATTGCAATCATGATGATTTTTGTGATTCCACTGGTATCGCTGGGTGACAAAGGTGTGAGCATTTTCCCTCAGTGTGGATTGCCCACTGCCAAGTCCTCCCAAAGCTAACATAGGTTAATGTTAATGATTTTATAATGTATTTCCAGTGAATAGAAAGGATAAAAGTACACACAAGCCTGGAGATACAGGTGCGCTTCATGCACCACATTGGGGTTAGGCATTGCAACAGTTTTGTTGCTCACTGTACCTGATGCTTTCTATGGCCACTATCCTGACAAAGTCCAACCAATTGAATAGATATAGTGGCTCAAATAAGTGTCCCAATGTTGGAGCATTTTGAAAAGATGTGACATTTGTAAGAGAACCAAAATACATTAGCTTTAACTATTGCAGACTCATCAATAGCCCTAACCATTGCACTAAAGATGAGCTTCTAGTCATGTGATTTGGTTGCCATGGGATTGGGATATAACCATTTCACAATAATATGTCATTGGAACACTAATTTGACCCTAATGTGATTAATCATTATTTGGTAAATAACATAATGTTCTGATGGATGCTGTGCTTCAACCCTGTCTCATTATGTAACTTACATAACCCTGAGCACTATAAAGGACAGAAATACCACCAAGCTAACTCTACTTCACCATGAAGCCCATTTCTACCTCTACTAGAGCCAATATCCTGTTTCTCTCTGAATCTGGCCTTTCTGCTAGGAAAATATCCTTCCAAACTGGTTTGGGGAAGTCCACTGTGGCCAGGATTATCAAAGAAATTCATCCAGGCAAGGAAAACATCAAATTAGGACCTCCTTCCAAGCTTTCCCCTACTGATAGAAGGAGAATTGTCTCTAGTATCACCTCTGGCAAGGTTGAAAATGCTGTTCAGGCAATCCATCTCATCAATTCTACCCTCTCCTCTCCTGTCTCTTCGCAAACTGTTTGCAAGGTGCTAAAGTCTGCATCTCTAAAGGCTGTAGTCAAGAAGAAAAGACCACTTTTGTCTATTAGACATAGAAAACATAGGCTGGCCTTTGCTCTCAAGCACCAACACTGGACTGTGGAGGACTGGACTAGGGTAATTTGGTCAGATGGAAGGAAGTATGTGTGGAAAGTGGCAGGAAAACCTTTGCAAGATAAGAAGGTACAGGGGACAGTAAAGTTTGGAGGAGGTCCCTTGATGGTTTGGGGGTGCATGGGCTGGAATGGAGTAGGAATCCTTGCAGAGGTAAAAGGGAGAATGAATGCTGAGCAGTATGTCTCCATTTTGGAGGATAATCTGCTTCCTACTATAGAAAATTCTGGAATCTCTAAGGAGAGCATTATCTTTCAACAAGATAATGACCACAAGCACACCTCTAAAAGAGCTCAGAAGTGGCTGGAATCACAAGGTATCAAGGTTCTTGATTGGCCAGCACAATCTCCAGACCTTAATCCAATTGAACATCTCTGGAAAATTCTCAAAAAGAAGCTCAACAGCTATGCAACACCACCAAGAGGGGTTTGGGAGCTTTGGGAAAGGATTGATGTGGAATGAGGCAAGATAGAGGTTGAGGGATGTCAAAGATTAATAGAAAGCATGCCTAGAAGACTGGAGGCAATGATAAAGGCAAATGGAGGGCATACAAAGTACTGAAATTGTGGAATAGTGTTGGTCAAATAAGTGTCCCAATGACATATCATTCTGAAATGGTCATATCTCAATCTCATGGCAACCAAATCACATGAATAAGTGCTCATCCTTAGCATAATGGTTAATATGAGCCACTGTAAGTGTGGACTGTTGAATGATGATTGGAATCAATGGAAACACTTGGATAGCTTGAGCCCAAGTCCATGCTCCCAAAGTAACACCAGAACCTATTTAGTGTGAGCCTCATTGGTGGTGAGGTCATTACAGTTGATCAAGAGATCATCCATGTAGATGACAAGCCAACCTTTAGTGATATAATTGCCAAAGATGTGGTCCATCCAGGCCTGAAAGGTGGGAGGAGAGTTGCACATTCTAAAGAACATGATATTGGATTTGTAGGGCCCAAATGGAGTGATGAAAGTGGCATTCCATTGGTCAGCAGGGGTGCTGAGGACATTGTTATATCCCTGTCAAATAACCATCTTGGTGAAGATGGAGGACCTCTTGAGCTTATCCGTTAGATTGAGATGAGAGAGAGAGGATAGGCATTTTTGATAGTATAGGAATTGAGGTAGTGGTAGTCCTGGCAGGGATGGAGGATGCTATCCATCTTTGGAACAAAAAATAGTGGCTGATCTTGCCATCCTTAAGATGTTCCTCAATAAATGTCTTACATGCATCAATCTCCTTCAGAGTGAGTGGATAAGCTTTGGTACATTTTGGAATGAAGTCCTTGTTCAGTTCAATCATATAGTCAAATGACCAAGAGGAAGAAAGTTGTCCATCTGGAGGGTTCTGGAAAATAACCACAAATTCCAAGAATTATGGAGGTAATACCTCCTCCTTAGGTTGTTCCTGCTGAGCAAGTTTAGTAGACAATGTGGTCTTATGGAACCATTCTAAAGAGTTCCATTTAATCCATTCCTTCAGAAGTTTGTCAAGCTTCTCAGAAGGATCAATGTTGTGATAGTGAATCAGGTATCATTGCCTAAGTGCCTCAGGGTGGTTGTGTCACAGAGTGGAGAGCTTATCAGGGATGCAAATAGCTCTGGTGGTCCAGTTGATGATTGAGTTGATCTCCTGTAACCAGGAAAGGCCAAGGATGACATTGTGAAAACCACAGTTCAACACCATGAAAGTCCAAGTCATTTTGACTCCAGAGACACAGATAGTGAGACAGACTTCATATCATACATATGAGTCTGCTCATGTTTGTGGTGCCATCCATGTTATGGATTTTGTGGGGTCATGCCATATGTGTCTTTGGCCACTTCATTTGTTTGACAAGGACCTTGTCAATGAAATATCCAGTACTACCACTGTTGAGAAGAGCAGTGGTGTCAACAATTTGTCCTGTTGGTCTGATGAATGCAGATAGAGGAATTTGCAATGATCTAGCATTCTTGTCAGATACTATTACAAGAGTGAGAGTATGGGAAGGTAGTGATGTCAAACCACTCCTTTCATTTAAAAATCAGATGAAGGTTCTTCCACAGAAGAAACCTGTTCCTCCTCAATATTGTTGACATGTTTGCTGTGCTCATTAACATCCTTGTCAAAGCAAATTTTCAAGGTTTTGAGAGCATGAGCACAGTCAATATTCTAGGTATAGAGATACTCCTGAATTGGATCCTCTTTGGCCAGACAAGGAGGGAATGGTGGAGACTTGGAGGTTTCAGTGGTGTGAGTGTACTGCACCTGACCTTGTGACAGATGAAGCATTTGTTGCTTCATATATGTTTGGCATGGTTGGCAGGAGAGAGTCAAATGGCATCAATGTCCATGGCCATGGGATTGCATGAGCAGGAAGAAGAAGAGGAGGAAGTAGAGAGAATGTAGGGACCTCCCTTCCAAAGGGATTTCAACCAGTTAGCTGAGTCATAGATGTGACCAGCTTTGTCAAGCCATTCAGAGACTGTAGAGGATACATCTGGCAAGGCTGTCATGCTGTGTGCCAGTGACTCCATCACTGTGCACTTGGCCAGGTCCTTTAGGATATCCTGGTCCAAGACACTGCTTCATTCTGCCTCAAGCTATTAATGAGTAAGATTCAGTTTCTTTGTGCTCTCTGAGTTAAGCCATGACTCTGAACCTTTTCAGATTTCAATGTTCAGAATCTCAAAATCATGACCACTCCAGCTGAATGCCATCATATGCATATATTCATCTACAATGATAGTACTCATATCTTTCAAGTACATGGATGCCAATGGTTGATGTCCTATGCAAGTATCCTCACCAACAAAAGCAGATGCTTTTGATGACATGTTCAAAGAAGCAACAAATCACTGTGGTGGACGAAGAGAATGCACAGCTTGGTAGCAAATTGATTTACACCCCCATGTCTGTCCATCAAACCATTCATTGGTCTATCATAAAGTTGGACATTTCATACTCATTCACAGAATTGTTCCCAGCTGCTAAAAGAGGCTGTATATTGCATGGGGAATGTAATAGGAACCTTCAGAGACTTTTGCTTTGCGTCCATGCATACTATACTTCTATCTAATACCACTTATGTTCTTGTCAACCTTATGTATCACGTTTGACAGACAATGTTGCTTGCTCAGGCCTTATCATACAGATAAGCAGACAAGGATGGGTAAGAGCATGTGTGATTTGGGCAGCAGAGAGTCTGCCCCTATGTGAAGTCCTATACTGCGCTAGCTTGTTTGCTAACCCCATCCTGAATGACACCATGATAGAGTGCATACACAAGAACTCCATAAAATATATGGATTCATTTCTATAGTAGAATCTGCAAGCATGTGGTTAGGTTCACCAGCTATACCAGCAAATAGTTCTGAAGTTTACATAGTGTCCAGTCTCCACTGAAACTTGTTTCTTCTGCTGTACAGGTGAATTCTGTAAGAAAGGGGGTTGGATAACTGTGAGCACAAGGAACCAAAAACAGACTCACTACTACTAGCTCAGCACCACTCTCTTGATGCACAGCTACTATTGTTAGCACATGTCATAACAGGATCCTAATGAACAGCCATGTATTGCTGGACATATTACAGTCTCTGTCTGCATCACTAGAGATGGGGTTGGTCTTGGTCTTTGCACCCCCATCAGCACATGAAGTAGTTGCAATGGTAGCAACCCTGTTGTTCCTGCTTTTGTTGACAAATGAACAATGCTTTCCATTGGATGCACATTATGCACACCACACTGCTGTTGGTTCACAAAGCAGAGAGCAAGAGACCCCATGTCGGTGGCCACCTACAAATGAACTCAGAAGAAAATGTTATATAATAACTGGTGCCAGTGCAGCACTTGTCAGTGCTAATGAAAAGAGATGAAGGGACAGGTAATGGCAAGTTGTCGATAGATGGACTATGACACCTGGGAAGTGAATTTTCAACCAACCGATAGTGTCAAGAAAGACAGGTCAGCAGTAGGGGAAGGGTATAACATGTTCAACCCAAGGGAAACAGAGAGGAGGGAGTGAGAACACTGCCCAGGACTGACTATAGCTTCGTAGAAAAGAGAAGGGAAGAGATTTCAACCACTCTTGCGATATGCAAGCAGTAGTGGACAGTCTGGACGCTTGGAAACTGGATATGGCAGAGGATGACAACCAGAAATGAGGAGAAGTGCACCAAATGATTTCAGAATATGAGTAGAGACATGGGAAACTGAGGGGGATCCATCTCTCTTGAGAACTGATGTAAGTACATCCTTTTATAGTCTGGGCATTCCTGAGACTGTACAGTACAACAACATGAACAAATGTTGTAAGAGGATAGGAATAGTGTAATACATATGTGGGATGCTGCACAGAGTGAAGGGGACTTACCAATGAGGTTCAGATGAACATAGGACATGATGATGACTGTTGACAATGAATCTGGATGTGCACAATGAAATCTGACAAAAATGGATGAATGAGACTGGTCAAATTGAAGGCAAAAACAGTGGAAAGGATGGTGGATTACTAGGATAATGGGATATGACAATGTAGAAGTATCTGGAAAGTGGGGGAATACCCTCTTACAACCATAGAGAGCTACAGCTCCTTACAGCATGTCACACATCACACTCCAATGTACCACCAGTATATGCCCCCAGCCTATGATATTATCCAGTTACAAAGTCCATCTGGTGGCACTTACACTTGCAGGCCCTTCATTTTGTGCCTTCCATATCAATGGAGTGGTGTTCTGGTCAAGAGGTGGTCTGGTATACTTGTGAGGTGGTTGGGGTGACCTAGGTACATCCATCTTGACATTGTGTGTGTTTTGCTGGTGCTGACTATCTTACACAGCTAGTGATTGCATTCCAACTCATTTTTGTAGTGTGTGCTGCTTATTACACCACCCTTCCAGCCTTCACTACCATCATATTAGACACCAGCACCATCAAATTTGTGCCTCCAATTATGCTCAATGGCTCTCAATGTCTCCCACTCACTTCTATGGTCTCCTAGCCCATTTTCTTGACATAGTGCATTAGTTTCAACAACATGCTGAATCATTCTCCTCCTTTCTTGGCTATATCCTGTCAGGTTTACCACCACAGACAACATTTTCGCAGCTCTAATCAACCTCCACGGCTTTCATGCTTCCTGGCTCATCCAGCTCATCTGGAGCCTACCCAGCTAAGTCCTCTTCCACACCCTGCTCTAAGCATTCATGCTTGCATTCTGACACATTTTGCAGATTATTTGGCTTGTCCACAAGTGTCCTTGTCATGTCTTGACATTGCTGATGTGTGTTGCCAGTACCATCGCCTTTCTCAGCAAGTATGTGCATGGGGTTGTGCACTATTTTGTACAGTGTGGTGGATGGCTCATGGGCCTTCCTTAGCCCCCCCACTGTCAATGTCATTAGGATCACTTGTACTCTTGTCTGCATCATGCACCATTTCACATTGGGCATTTTGAGGTAACAGATCATCTGCATGGTGGAGAGGGTCAAACTCAAGCAATGACAGTAAATAATGTTAGTACTATTGTGATGTATTCATTTTGATTGTGCTTGGAATGTTATCATTCTTGTACTCTGCAAAGAGCTCCATCATGTTATTATTCACTTCCATTACTGTCTCCAAGTCTTGCACTCTCTGGCACTCTCTGGCACACTGTCCATTGGACTACTCTTGCACACTCTACAAGTCCCTCTGACACTCTTGTGCATTTGATTACTAGTAGTCCAAGAGAGATGCTTACAGTACACCTGGGCTGATGATCCAGATAAGTTAGCCAAAGGAGAGGATATGTTAGATCCAGTTCTTCCGGACAAGTCCGACGAAGTCCGGAGGTGCGCGAGCGCAAAGGTCAGAGGTTGGGGTTGGAGGTGTACCGGAGATACAACGGAAGGTCAGAGGTAGATGGAGGGATGAGGTCGTCGGTGCAGGACTTATGTGTCGCGCCCTTGCCAGTTCCCTAAGGACCTCGTATTTCAGAGGAGAACGAGAGTAAGAATCGAGAGTGACTTGAAGGAAGTGATTAAGTTGATATTCGAACTGAGGTACTAAAGACAAAGTACGGAGGTTTATATACGGAGGACTCAGGTCCGAATGACTAACTACACGGAGGCCGGAAGTAAATATCCCCACACTGTGACGGAGGTAAGTATGCCCGGAGCTGTGCTACTAAGTGAGACACAGATTTGAAGCTTATTAGCAATGATGAGTGTCATACAAGATGAATAATAGGAACAGAGTCAAAACTGGAGGAAAGCGGAGAACAAGTCTGGAAAGCGAGAAAGGAGAAAAGGTCGGAATATGCTCGGAGTCTATTTGGAAGCCCAGAGTTGGACTTAACGAAAATCTGGGATATGACAAGTTAACCCATTAAGGAGGTCAAAGGTTTGTGGGGTATTCAAGTTGATATTTGAACTAGAGTACAACACTATACTCTACAAGTTTATATACGGAGGTGATAGGTCTGAGTGACTAAGTAATGGAGGACGGGGGATACATAAGTGTGCCAGAACTGTGACGGAGGTACAAAAGGTTGAGAGCTGTGATGGATGTACAAATGCTCGGAGCTGTGCTTCTAAGCGAGACACAGGTTAAACTGATTAGCAATAGTGGTGTCAGAGAAAATGAGTAAGAGGAGAGTCATAGAGAGGGAGTCATATTCAGGGAAGATGAAAAGGGCAGATAGAAGCCCAGAGGTGCAGAAGTGTGCCAGAGGTGCAGGAAGTGTGGAATGTGACAGGAGTCAACATAGTGGTTGATGGAGTTGACAGGAGTGGTCCAGAATGGTTTGGAAACATCAGAGGTGGAGTATGGGGTTGAACTCGTAGCACGGGATATGACAGTCATTCAGACCTGGTTCCTCCATATATAAACCTCTGTACTTTGTCTCAGTACTTTAGTTCAAATATCATTTTAATCACTTCCCTCAAGTCCCTCTTGATCCTTACTCTTGTTGTCCTCCAAAATACAAGGTCCTTAGGTAACTAGCAAGGGTGTGACATATAAGTCCTATGCCAATGACCTCATCCCTCTGTCTACCTCCGACCTTCTGTTGTACCTCCAGTATACCTCCAACCCCAACCTCTGACCTTCACACTTGTGCACTCCAGACTTCCTTAGACTTGATCTGGAAGAACCAGATTTAACACCTACATAGAGAGGTGAGTGTTATAATTATAGAATTGATGAGCTGATATCACACAAGAATTCCCTTCCTTCCCTCCTTATTTCCCAAGCCATGATCATAGCCTTTACTAGCCATTGCCAATGCACAATCTAACCACTTTGGCCTATCTCTGCTATGGTCAATCCAACTCTTCACAGTTGTGCATGCCAGTTCTGCAAATGTCACACAATCCTAATGCTTAATCAAATTGACAATATCCATGCTATTCATTTTCCATCCAACAGAAGGATTGTTTGTTGCATTGACAATCTGGCTCCAAAGGAATGGTGTATGCCAATTATGATAAGTTGCCATGTGGTGTTTGTTTTTCTTCTTGCAGCCTTGAGGGTGCCTCTTTTTTAGAGATTGCTTCTCTTTGAATGCATGTTGTGGATGTGAAAGTTCAGTGACATGCATTGTTGGTCCAACATTACATTTTCAACATCTAGAAGACAAACAACTGAATCCTGATGCCATTGAGTGTAAGTAAAGCTTCTGACACCAAAACCATACTAACCTTCAACTTCCACTTAGTCTCCCCAGGAGACTGTACATGTATGCCATGAGCAACTTTGGTGGCACAAACTGCTTGGTGGTGTCTCTGCTGCCATAGTTTGTTCTTCTCATGCACATCTCTCTTTTGGCATCTGGTCTTGATGCACACCATGGCCTCATAATCCTTCAAACTGTTATGATACGACCTTTTCTTTTCTTTTTCTCTGACTTAGCTAAGCCTCCTTGAGGACTTATCTCCCTTCTTCTATGATGACTCATCTCCATTACGTTGTACTCCACTTGCTTCATCATCGTCTCTTTCCATCCGATTCCATTGCATTCTTCTATGATTAGTCATCCGACTTCTATGCCTGCCCTTAACCCTTTCATTCCAGTATATAGTCACCGCTCCAACCTCATGTATTTCCCCAAGCTTGACCTACTTTCCCCTACCTAGAATAGTAGCGCTTGCTCACTCCTCCGTCGCTCCCCTCCGAGTGGACGACCATTGACCCCTTGATCTAAGTCTACGGTTGTTAGACTTATCCCTCGAACCTTTGACCTTGTCCCATGCAAACCATCGACAGTTAGCGCTGCTCCTCAAAAGTCTACTTCTGTCTCTACCCAAGGCAGTTGTAACAAAAGGTCAAGCTTTCCCCTTGAATGGCCCTATCGTCAGATAGGCCACCCATCCATCGAACCCCTCGAACGTAAGACGTGGTGCCTCTTCATGAGTGCCCCCTTACGCCCCAACCATTGATCCAAGACAACGACCCCTTGGCCCCTCGTTTACGGGCTATTGAAGACAACAATCGTCTACCCCATCGACTACCTCCAATCACACTGAAACCTCTGAGTTATATGACTCTGATGACCACCTTCCTTCTGCTAACAAAGGAGATCCCACACTCAAACTCGTAGAATGGCTACACTATAGTGCCACCCTCCCACGTTCCCCTAGTCCACCATCATGTCCACCTACCCCTCCGTGCATTCCTACTCCACTGGCTCCCATGTCCACCACAACCAAACTCACTGAATTGTGCCTAGATGCACCAGAAGCCTTTGATGGCAACTACGAAAAGGCCATCCCATGGCTCAACACGGTGGTCATTTACCTCCTCGTCAACGACACCGTATACAACACCGACGCCAAGAAAATCAGTTTCACTCTCTCATACATGACCAAAGGAGCCGCCCAAACCTGGGCCGCCACATTTCGAACCCAATGCCTCACCGCCATACCTCCCTCACTCGGGATGTGGACCAACTTCGAGGCACAGTTTAAACTCGCCTTCGAACATCACGATGTCGTTGGCAAAGCCATCTATTGGCTTTCTACCACCTGCATGCTCAAGAAGACCAAGGGAAACAAGGAAGTCTAGGAACCCTCCCTCACCGAATACAACGCCCAATTCAGAAACAAAGTCGCCATCGCTGGCATCACCGCCAAAGAAGTCCTGATTGGTTACTATGCCACCGGACTCCCCTCTTGGATCATGAGATGGATCATGACTGCCGACTCCACCCCTATGAAAATCACAGAATGGTACACCAAAGCAGAGAAGTACCAAACACAGTCTGACTGAGCCGATGAAATTGCCGGTCGCAACAAAGGCTTTGGGTGAACCTTCTGTCCCTTCACCCAGAACAACTCCTCACCTGCCAAAGACCCCAATGCCATGGACGTTGACACCATCCAGATCTCTAAGCTCACCCCTAAGGAACGCAAACGTTGCCGTGATGAAGGCTGCTGCTTCCATTGCTGCCAGAAAGGACACATGTCCCCTGCTTGCCCTGGTTCCTCCACCACCTCCTCGACCAAGAAGAAGGTCCAGAAGGTAGAGAAGGAAGAAGATGTCCCCAAGCTCATTGAAATCGATGAAGATGAAGAAGATGTCCCCAAGCTCATTGAAATCGATGAAGAAGAAGAAGAAGTCACCGTCTGCCAAGTTGCCTTCACCTCCTTGGATTTTTGAAATGGGAAGACTCCCTGATGCAGTCTTCCCCTTCCTCGTATACGTGCTCGCCTGTACTAGTAAAGTCCAATTCCAATGCAATCAGAATCCCTGTACAGCTCATCATTCCCATGCATACTCTGAAAGCCGTCAACACCCATGCCCCGATTGATAGTGGCGCCGAGATCTCCTGCATCGACTGGGCATACATTCGAAAGAACAAATTGCCTACCACCTGTCTCCCCGAACCCATCGTCATCTGAAATGTCAACCAGACTGATAAAAAAGCTGGTCGAATCCTCTTCACCACCGACCTCTTCCTAGACATAGAAGGCATCGCTCAGAAAGTTACCTTCTACGTCATGAACTGCGGCAAAGAAAATATCATTCTCGGCCTCCCGTGGCTTCGTAAAGCCAACCCAACCATTGACTGGTCTCGATGAACCCTTTCCCTCTCCGAATCCATTGACGAATCCTGGACTCTATACACCATGTATGCATCTGACAACAAACGATATGAAAAGAAGTTTGTCAGACCATCCCCTCCCCCGAAACATATCCATGTCACTCCTGAAATGGACTCCCATCTCTATGAATACCTCGACGCAGAAACCGAAGAACGGTTTAACCATCGAGCTACTCAGAACTACACTCTTCACCGAGTCATTCATGCTGGATCCAAATCCATCAGTCACTTTGTAAAATGCAATGGTCGCATTATCCCCACCTCCACTATAGCTAAACTCACTCATGCCATGGAACTTGCCATGGCTGCAGAGGCAGCTAAACCAAAAGCCACTCTCCCGCCAGAATATGCTCAGTATGCGTCCGTATTTGAAGAACCTGGCCCTGGACAACTACCCCCCTCGAGACCCTACGACCATGAGATTAATCTCAAAGAGTCATACAAGCCAAAGATTGGGAAGCTCTACCCCCTTTCCCCTGAAGAAAGAGAAGCTACCGAGAAGTTTCTAGAAGAAAATCTTGCCAGCGGAAAGATCCGCCCCTCCAAATCCCCACAAGCTGCCCCCTTCTTCTTTGTAAAGAAGAAGGATGGAAAACTCTGCCCTTGCCAAGACTACCGACAACTGAACCAAGAAACTGTCTGCGACGCATATCCACTTCCCCTCATTGGCGATCTCATCGATAAACTCAAAGACGCCAAAGTCTTCACCAAGTTCAACGTTTGCTGGGGCTATAACAATGTCCGCATCAAGGACAGTCACCAATGGAAAGGCGCATTCCTTACCCATAAAGGACTCTTCGAACCAATGGTCATGTTCTTCGGAATGACCAACTCCTCTGCCACCTTCCAACAGTTCATGAACGACTCCTTCCATGACATGATCACCAAAGGATGGCTTGTGATTTACATGGATGACCTCCTCATAGCGTCCCCTGATGAAGCCACTCACACCGAACGTACCAAACACATCCTAGAACGCATGAAAGAACTAGACCTTCACTTGCAACTAGAAAAGTGCAAGTTTGCCTCCACAGAAGTCGAATACCTCGGAATGATCATCAAACCAGGCACCCTCGAAATGGATCCCATCAAGTTAAATGGCATTGCCGCCTGGCCTGTCCCCACCTCTGTGAAGCAAGTCCGATCCTTCCTCAGATTTGCCAACTTCTACTGAAGGTTTATCGCAAACTACTCCACCGTCGCCCGCCCCCTCATAGACCTCACGAAGCAAAACCAACAATGGCACTGGTCTACTTCCTGTCAAACAGCGTTTGACACCCTGAAGAAACTCTTTCTTAGCAAACCCGTCCTTCGTCTCCCTGACCCTAACGCTCCTTTTGCCATCACTACCGATGCTTCCAAGTTTGCCTCTGGCGGAATTCTCCTCCAAGCAGATACCAACAGCGAATGGCACCCCTGTTCCTACCTCTCTCAGTCATTCTCCCCAGCAGAAAGGAACTATGATATCTACGATAGAGAACTCCTCACCATCCTCTGCACCCTCAATGCATGGCGGCATTATCTCCAAGGATCTCCTTTCCCTGTCCAAACCTTCACTGATCACAAGAACCTCACGTACTTCCGGCAACCCCAAAACCTCAACTGCCACCAAGCCCGCTGGCTCCTTGACCTAGCAGACTTTGACCTAAAGATGATCCATGTTCCTGGATCTCTCCTCTCTGGCCCTGATGCCCTATCCCGTCAGCCTGACCACCTCCCGACTTCAGACTTAGACAATGACGGAACCACACTGCTTTCCCCTTCCCTTTTCGTCCACATCATTGACACTGCCATGTGCAACCACATCCAGCAGTATTCCAAAGACAACCCTGTCCTCATCACCGCCCTCCAAGCCATCAATGAGGATATCCCTCCACCCTTCCGCTCTCGCCTCACCAACTGGCAACTCCATGATGGTGTCCTGATATACCAGGATCGCATCTATGTACCTCCATCTGATGATCTCCGACGCGACATCCTCCGATGTTGCCATGATCATGAGACCGCTGGTCACCCTGGCTTTATGAAAACTCGCCAACTTGTCTCTGCGGAGTACTGGTGGCCTGGTCTTCCCCAGTTTGTCTGCCAGTACGTTGAAGGCTGCACAATTTGCCAGGCCAACAAAGTCAACATGCACCCCACGTGCCCCCCTCTCTCTCTGATCAAGTCCATCACTTCTCGCCCCTTTCAACAGATCTCCTGCGACCTAATCACGGATCTCCCGGAATCCTCCGGATTTGATTCCCTTTTGGTCGTGGTGGACCATGGCCTTACTAAGGGGGTAATTCTCTGCCCCACCAAGAAAACCATCACCACCAAAGGCATTGCCTCACTTTTCTTTCACAAAGTCTATAAACGGTTCGGATTATATGACAAGGTCATTTCTGACCGAGGACCCCAATTTGCCTCCTCCTTTGCCAGAGAACTCGGACAACTCCTAAACTACGACCTCTCCCTCTCCGCCGCATACCACCCACAATCCAATGGTGAAACTGAACGAGTAAATCAGGAAATTGAAACATTCCTGCGGATTTATTGCGGATCACACACCACCTCATGGGCTGACTCCATCACCCATGCTGAATTCGCACACAACCATCGCCCCCACTCTGTCACTGGAAAAACCCCATTTTACGTAATGCTCGGATATGAACCCCATGCCCTACCTTCCATCCTCCCTGAATCCTCCGTTCCTGCTGTAGAAGCTCGACTCAAAGCTCTCTCTGCAGCCCGAGATGAAGCACTGGCAGCCCACAAACTCACTCGCCAAATGATGGCCTCCTGCGTCCACTCCAAGTTCAAACCTTTCCAGAAAGGAGAGAAGGTTTGGCTAGAAGCCCGCAACCTGAAATGCAACCTCTCTTCTCTGAAGTTTGCACCCAAAAGAGAAGGCCCTTTCACCATCACAGACGTCCTATCCCCCTTATCTTACAAACTCCAACTCCCGCAAACGTGGAAGATCCATCCCGTGTTCCACGCTTCTCTCTTATCTCCCTATCGCGAAAACTCCATTCATGGTCCGAACCATCCAAAGCCTCCACCTGACCTCATTAATGGTGAAGAAGAATTTGAAATAGAAAAGATCCTATGCCACCACAGAACATTGAAATGCCGCTCCTTTTTGATCCGATGGAAAGGATACACAGCCGAAGAAGATTCTTGGGTTCCTGAATCCGATTTGGACCATGCCAAGACTCTCCTCAATGCTTATAAGCAGGCACACCCCAGGACTTTTCCCCACAGTGCCCGCACTTAACACACTTCCTACCCATCATGGCCATTCAATCGCGCATCCCCTCTATCACTCTCCCTCCCGCTGCTCACCATACCATAGAACATATACCTGACAACCTGGACATCATGGAACTACTCCTCACCACTCCCACTTATCCCTTGTCACTGAACGACACCTTGACCTCCACTCCCCATTAGATTTCCTCCTTCGGGCGTTCAACTGCGCCATCTCCTCGCGCTGGTTTGTCCAGTACTCCCATACACCTAACAACCATCCCGCCAATGCTCACCTCTCCACCACCAATTGTCTCATGCATATCAATGCAGACGAGCTCATCTCCCTCCTCCTTTCTGCTCTCATTCAGTTAGGCATGCTTGATTTATCCATTGACATTGATTCCGCCCTTCGCACTGATCGTAGCTACACCACTGTCCTCTCTCGTGTCCCCACTCCGCTCCCTGTACCTCCCCCCATCCCTAGACCATCCTCTCATGCCTCGACCCATAGCTCCTCCTCTTCCGGGTCTATCCACCTTATCCAGGTCAGATGCCAGACTCCTGGTCCTTCTCCTCCCCTCTGCACCCGCACTATCATGGACCTTATGCAAACACAGGACGATCCTATCCTTCCCATGTCTCACCCTCGCTATGGCGATACTTGTCACCTCTGCCACTGCTTGAGTCACATGAAGAGAGACTGCCATCTGTATGAATGCCCCAGATGCCGCTGATGGGCCCCAGGCCACTATCAAAACCAATGCCCTAGCTGTCCTCGCACTCGCACCTGGCCCCCATCTACTTCGGCTTCTTCCTCCGTCTCTTCCCAATCGTCTTTAGGATCCACTCTGGCTACCAATCCCGCTCCTCCGGTCGAGGATGACCTCTCTTCTATAGTCACAGAACCCAGATGGTCTACTTCCCTGGCCCTATATCCTCCCCGGGTTATTCACCCACTCCTTTGCCCATGCAATCATCTCTGTCTACCGAGTCCTCCCTCACGACTTGTTCTCTGTCCCCCAGCTTCTCCCTCGAAGAGTCCAACTCCTACAATGACTATGACGATGACGCCATGTCTAACCTAACTGGTGAACTGGTTGGACGGGAGTTTTACTTTTGAAAGATGAGTGGTGGGACACTCACCATAAACCGGGGGTAATGTTATGATATGACCTTTTCTTTTCTTTTTCTCTGACTTAGCTAAGCCTCCTTGAGGACTTATCTCCCTTCTTCTACGATGACTCATCTCCATTACATTGTACTCCACTTGCTTCGTCATCGTCTCTTTCCATCCAATTCCATTGCATTTTTCTACGATTAGTCATCCGACTTCTATGCCTGCCCTTAACCCTTTCATTCCAGTATATAGTCACCACTCCAACCTCATGTATTTCCCCAAGCTTGACCTACTTTCCACTACCTAGAATAGTAGCGCTTGCTCACTCCTCCATCGCTCCCCTCCGAGTGGACGACCATTGACCCCTTGATCTAAGTCTACGGTTGTTAGACTTATCCCTCGAACCTTTGACCTCATCCCACGCAAACCATCAACAGTTAGCACTGCTCCTCAAAAGTCTACTTCTGTCTCTATCCAAGGCAGTCGTAACACAAACTTTCTTCAGTCATTGCATTGACTTGCTTCAATTGAGTTTGATATTCCTTGGGTGTGCATTTTGTAAACCATTTCATCAATCCAACTGATTTGCCCTCAGCTTGGTTTTTAAGTGCTATATGAATACCTGATTCCACTCAAAACTTTTTCAATGGCCATTCAAGTATGGTTACTAGTGGCATTGGACTTGGTGAGTTAATATCTGTGGTCATGACATTTTCATAATGCTGAAGATGTGCTGTTACAGCCGCTCAAACAACTGTCCCAATGTTTATATGTTTTCCCCTAAAGCTGATAACCCTCAACAACCCAAATCCAGACTGCCATTATGTTAGTGTATGAAATAAGGCACTGACTGTTGGCTTTCTATAGCATCAAGGGTCAAGAGATTTGAATAAGATTTGATGAAATGGCAGCCATTTCAAAATGATCACTCATTGGGACAGTTGTTTGACTTTAAGTTTTTATTACATATACATATTAGACCATAGGATGCTGTAAAGTGATTACATATGTTTGATAATGGTTCTATAATGTCACCTTTATGTAACTGAGTGTCAGACAACACATACAAACTATACTATTTTTATTTATTTTCCCACCTCCACCATACAATCCATCTCTATGATTATAGACTATAAAATATCTTTTGAAGTGATTTTAAGTAAGTCCCATGGGATTAAGGTATAGAGACTATGCAGACCAGTCCAAAAGCTTGATTTCAACCACCTTTGAGCTCTTCTAGATGTTTGCTTGGAGTCATTATCATATTGTAAGATAATGACATTTTGTGATATATATTTCAGATTTCTCTATGCTTTCCAGCAATTTCTTCTTCAATATTGCAACATACTGTTCAGTATTCATTCTATCCACTATGGCACTCAAAACCCCCAATGCAGTTAGTCCCATACAATCAATGAGCCTCCTCTAAACTTTGCTATAGCTTTCATCTCTCTAGTGATTAGTTACTCTTACTTGTTATTCTACATATACTTCTGGCCAATTGATCTAGTCTTGCTGAGTTTGGGCTCACCTGACCATATCACTATTTTTCAGTCCTCCACACTCCAATGCTAATATCTTGGAGCCAAAGCTAATTCCATTTTCTTATAATCACTAGAAACTAGCACTTTTTCTTCTTTACCACAGGCTTTTATAAGGCTTCCTTGAGGGTATTTCTCACAATCAGGAGGGTGCCAGCAGCATCAACAATAGACATGCTGCATTATATGGCATGAATAGCATTTTTGGCCTTGCTAGTGATGATTTACTATACAAGAGCCCCTCTATTAATAGAGGTAAGCTTTGAATAACAGCCACCATGAAGCCTAGCCTACTGTAGCTGGATATTTTGAGGAACATGGCATATGGTAGACTTGCATGGGCCAGTGTTCAAAGTAATTTCATAAAGGAAAGACCAAAAGAGAAGAAAGACATCATATTAAAGTAGAAATAGATTTTATAGGGGAGAGAATGGAATATAAACATGGAATAGTATGGTTTGTATATGTTGTCTGACACTCAGTTACATAAAGCTGACATTATAGAACCATTACCAAACATATGTAATCACTTTACAGCATGCTATGGTCTAATATATGTAATAAAAACTTAAAGTCAAACAACTGTCCC
>JBBPOF010000217.1:0-34923 GCA_038091315.1 Porphyrellus cyaneotinctus | reverse complement strand
TGGTATGGCCTGCTCAATCACCTGACCTCAATCCCATAGAACATCTATGGTTTCTTCTTAAAAGAAGGCTAGCAGAGTATTCTAAGCCACCCAAGGGTATATTGGAACTTTGGGAGAGGATTAAGGAAGAGTGGTATAAAATTGGGGTGGAGGAGTGTCAAAGATTGATTGAGAGCATGCCTAGAAGGGTTCAGGAGGTCATCAAGGCCAAAGGAGGATATACCACATACTAATTTGCAGTACCTATGATATCAGCAACAAAACTGTTGTAATAACATAAGTGACTTAAAATGGTGATATCGCAGCGACCACTGGACCAAATCACATGACCCAGGGACTGATTTGTAGCCAAGAGTTTGTACTTTGTTTGGCACCACCAATGCTAAGCGAAATTCCCACAGATGCTTGTGGTGTGCAAAGCATGCCATATTGGGCTTAGACATTGCAACAGTTTTGTTGCTCACTGTATCTAAAACATGCAAGGAATTTCATGGTTTCCTGGGATTCTTTAATTTCTATTGGAGGTTCATTAAAGATTTTTCAAAGATTGCTTGACCCCTTAACACCCTTACCTCCAAAAAACAGGAATTTATCTGGACAGTTGAATGTCAATAGGCTTTCGACTTGTTAAAAGAAACAATTACCTCCGCACCTGCCTTGGCTATGCTGTCCAATGACAGACCATTTTGTGTTGAGACTGATGGTTCTGGTATAGGCCTTGGCGCTGTACTCTCTCAAAAGCAGGATGAAAAATGGCAATCTATTGCCTTTATATCAAAGTTATTATCTAATGCAGAACAAAACTACCATGCAGCAGACCCTAAGATGGCCACCATTATTTTCACTTTGCAGGAATGGCAACACTACCTACTGGATGTGGCTCAATCATTTGAGATATTGACAGACCACAAAAATCTCGAATTTTTCTGCCAACCTCAGGATTTGTCTTGCTAACAAGCTGGTTGGGAACAATTGTTGCAGGAGTATCACTTATTGCTCTAGCAAAACCAATCCCACAGATCCTCTGTCCTGGAGGCCTGACTTTGAATGGAGGGTGGATGACAATAAGCAACATGTTCTATTACCCTCAACCCTTTTCACTAATTCGTCAAAGATTGAGGGAGCTGCTGTGCACTCTATCAGATTGATGCAAAAACAATCAGAAACCAAGTCTCAAGATGAGGAATCTGTTGAGTCAACAGTGAAATGATTGCAACATTTAAGAGAAAAGTTTGCAATCAAAGGGTTAAAGAAAGAAGATTCACTATGGTCTGAAGATGAAGAAATAGTACATTGGAGAGATCTTTTGTATATCCCAATGAAACTTGAACTGTGAGAAAAGGTAATAATACAAAATCATAATCATCCTCTTGCAGATCATTTGGGGATTTGCCAAACTTGTGATCTAATCATGCAAAAATACTATTGGCCAACTATCCGCAAAGATGATGTTGAAAAGTATGTCAAAGGATGTGATAAATGCCAAAAGACAAAGGCAATCACACAAACTCATCAAACTCCTCTTCAATCAAATGAAATCCCACAAGCACCATGGGAAATCATCTCCATAGATATCATAGGACCACTTTCCAAATCTAAAGGAAAGAATGCAGTGTTGACGATAGTAGATTGATTCTCAAAGATGATTCACCTATTTTCAATTACAACTGAAATAACTTCCAAAGGAGTAGCTACTATATTCTGAGATCATGTCTTTAAACTCCATGGAACTTCATAAAAGGTGATATCAGATCAAGGGCCACAATTTGTGTCATCATTTATGAAAGATCTATATGCTCTCCTATAAATCGAAGGAAATCATTTCATCCTCAGACTGATGGACAGACAGAATGATACAACACATTAGTGGAACAATATCTACAACTGTATACAAATCACATGCAAACTGATTGGACAGAATGGCTATTGTTAGCCAAATTCTTCCATAATCAGAATACCACAGTCACTGGACAGTTTTCACCATTCATGCTTAACTATGGTCAACAACTGTCAATGCGCACCGAGTATAGAAAGACAGTTAGAAATGAATCCATGCAAGATTTTGTTGATCAAATGAAAAAGAACATTGAATGTGCAAAAAGATCTCTGGAACATACTCAAAATGATATGAAGAAGTTCTATGATCAAAAAAGTAGATCCTCTATTGAGTATAAAAAGGAAGATCTTGTACTATTAGATGAAACCAATATTCATTCTGAACAACCATCAAAGAAGTTAGAAGACAAAAGATCTGGACCTTTCAAAGTGGAAAAGAAGATTGGCACATTATTGTATAAACTCAAATTGGACAAAAAGTGGCAAGGAATTCATCCTGTATTCCATGAATGTCTGATACATCCATATGTCCAAGGAGAATACCCCTCACAATAAAAAGAACCACCACTGCCATCTGATCTAATCCATGGAGAAGAAGAACAGGAAGTTGAAGAAGTCATTGCTTCATGAGAATGCAAGAGACAAGTAGAATATCTTCTTCATTAGAAAGGATATCCAGATGAAGAAAACAAATGGATTCCAAACAATGAATTACCCCATATCCAACCTCTCATTATGGAATTCCATAGAAAACATCCAACTGCTCCTCATCCTCATACTTGTATCCATCTCTAACAAGTATATGATCCTTCGCAACCTGATCCTCCTTGCTGTTGTCCAATCTGCAAAGATTCTCCTTTACTGCCTATCACAACTAATGTTCTCAAGTCAGTGGATTTTCTTTTGTTTAGGGATGAAATTGCTTCTAGGAAAAAGTGACCATAAGAGGGGGATAATATAAAGGTCTAGATTTCTACCTTATGTTTCTCTCATGTTGATCTAGTCTCTGACATTATACCTCATGTAAAGTAGTATATAAGTAGCCATAGTTTCATCTGTATTTCCTTAGTCTTGGAATATTCATTCATTGGCCTTCATATCATCTCACTTTAAGTCACCATTGATTGAGTCCCTGACAACCTTTTGCCATGTTCATCATTATCACCACCACTATGTCCACCACTGCTGCTACCATGACCAGGATACCTTCAGATGAGCAACTGTTTCTGGTGGTGAAATGCAAGCAATGCTAGAGGGGGTGAGGGGGTGAAGACACGAATCAGCATGAATTTGGCTCATTTCCAACCCTTGGTTCCTCAAACTTCCCTGTCAGGATGATATGCCCTTGCCAAAATGGAGTATGTGGCATGTGCCAGTCAGAAGCACTGCCTGGTCATCATATTGTACCATGGGTAACTGAGGGTAAGAAAGCCAAGCATGGCAAACATGTCAATGATGCTGGGCAGATCACTACTCCAAGTGAGGGTAGCAATGATTTTTCTCTGTCATTGTAGAGGCATGGGATCTATTTGTGGTCCAAGAATTTTGACTACATCTTCAGCCATACCACTGAAGGTAGATAGGAAGGTTTCACATCAGCAAATACAGGGGTAACTGTCTAGTACTGAACAGTACTGGACAGTGCCCATAGTGCCCATAGTGCTCATAGTGAAGGTCCAACTGGATAGTACTATGATAGTACTATGAGACTATGAGCATATTCAATACTATAAGAAACTACGAGACTATGGACAGACTATGGATAGGCTATGATAGACTGTGACAATAGTGGAAAATATATAATGATTAAAATATATAATTTACAAGTTACTAGATCTTGTAGATTACATACTATATGATTAGTATACTTAGTCCAATATAAGGTTAATGTAATACAACTACACTACACTATTTCTCTATCAAGCATCTCAACATAACTTATGGTCCCCAACCATAACAGTTGTTAAACACCAATGTGCCCAACAATTTATATCAGGCAACACATAATACATTCCTAACATCATGACCATAGATATTATTATTCATCATATGATGTATATAACCCACTATCCACACTACCAGTCAGATTTGTTCAATCACTACACTTCTTGTACACTGTTTACTACAATTTGGTACACTTTTGTACACTTTTTTACTACACTTTTTTTACTACACTCTGATATACTTTGGTATACTTTGGTACACTTTTTTTACTACTCTTGGTACACTTTGGTATACTTTTTACTACACTTTGTACTACACTTTGGCATGCTTTTCACTACACTTTCTCACTACACTTTGGTACACTTTTCACTACACTTTTTTACTACACTTTGGTACACTTTTTACTACACTTTTGTACACTTTTCACTACATTTTTTTACTACATTTTGATACTCTTTTGGTACTCTTTTGGTACACTTTCCACTATATACTTTGTTAAATACACATTTACTACACTTTTTGATCTGCTTTTGATACACTGTCTCTACACTTTTGTTATATGTAATATGCCTACACTTTGTCTATACTTTTCTATACTTTACTATTTTATACTTTTTCTATACTTTTCAATTTTAATGCATCAAGTATATATATTATACACTCTTACTAGATACACTTTTAATTCTAATCATCACTAATTTTAAATCAAATCCTTGACCTAATTCCCTACTATGAATATACAGACCATGAATACTATGAACACTATGACACTATGACACTATGACACTATGACAACTATGGATCATCTATGAAAACACTGATTGCTATGCATACTATGACATCACTATGGAATCACTATGATGCTATGAATACTATGACATTCCTATGAATTTACTATGACACTATAATTACTATGGTCAAACTCTGTGTTTGCTGATGCAGCCTTGTTTCGGCCCACCTTAATGAATGTATGAGCATCACTGGATCACTCCACATTGTCGGACTTCGAAATCTACCTCAATGAATGTGTGCGGAGCATTGCTGTGGGGTTCCCTCAACCCAGGAATGAGTGGAACCAGGTCAAAAACCAGTGATTCATGTTGAAATGATTTGGAGAGTAGCTTCTTGTGGTATACAGCACAGATCCCATATTGAGAAGACTCTTGATAGAAGACATGTAAATCTGTGATGAAAACTCCGAGCTCTTGGCTCCTAGGATATGGCCCCCTGAGTGGGCCATTCAGTGCATGCATAGACATTGGCAGTAGACTGTCTTGGGTGCAGGAGACTGTATGGAGTAAGTAAAATTGTAGGTGAGTAAGGAATGTAGGGGCTAAATAAAATGGCTCACCTCCAGTCGATGTGGAACGAGACTGGAGTGATGCAAGTGAGGTGCGCGTACTAGTACCACATTTCGAGTCCGTAAAAGGAAAGCTACTTATGTAATGAGTGTAGAAACGCTCCCTTCGTCCATTGTCCTCGCCGCTGGCTACTCGTTTGGATCATCTTCCCCCTCGAACATACGTTTTTGAGCACCAATTCTCGTCTCCCAACCATGACTGTTTGGACGGGGTCTTCCAATGGTATGTACTTCCTACGTCGCTCGTTACGTAGCTGACCATGTGCCCCCCAGAAACCAATGGCGGTCTTACTCCGGGAGGGAATTGATACTTCACAGGGCAATCCGCAGTTACTCTCCAACATCTCAGCATGTCTCGCGATTTCTCAGACTCCTCAGTACCCTCGGACCTCGCGGTATGGACAAACTGATTGTGAACGAACGTGGTGAAGCTCAGATCATGAACGATGGCGCAACCACCCCCAAGCTTCTCGACATCGTGCATCTAGCTGCTAGAACCTTGGTTGATGTCGCGCGTGCTCAAGACGCGGAAGTCGGTGATGGAACCACTCATGATGTGTTGCTGTTGCTCACTCGTTCTCGCACAAAGTTCTGCTGCATGTCATGTCACTGGAAGTACAGCCGCGACGATCCCGCTTCATACGTGGTATGCATTTTTTTTGTCGGTATCCAACGTTGGACGCTCACGCAGATGTAGGGCTTCACGCGGAAGGGAAAGCCTGTCCTCGGCACCTTTTTTGGTGAGGGGGACATTCCAGTTGTCCACCAACGCTGCCGTCTACGCCGCCCCACCGTTACTCCTCCATTTTCGCCTGAAGTCAATCTCACAGGTTGCGCACTTTGCAATAATCGAACAATCTCTTCGTGATTATAACCCACACGACCGCCTCCACATCATCAACATCCCATTTGACTTCGACACGGATGAAGAGCAGCTCGCGTGGACTGCTCAAGCCGCCGACATTACCGCCCTCCGAGCATGTTGTGGCGATCGTTATCAACCACACAAACGACGATTGAGGGGATCTCTGGTTGGGATCGGATGATAATGGCAATGAACCCAGATCTGCGTCAGTGGGCAACGTAGGTGACAACGAGTTCGCAGGAATTCTTACCGACTCCCCATTTAGTGGATTTATATTAGTTCTTATGCCCTTCCAGCGCGTCCTGCAAGACTCAATCATGTATTTCACGACTTGCGGCGCCATGGTCAAGAACGCGCGGAGTCGTTGGCCTCTCTCAAGGCTGGCTTGCAAGGGTAAGCCCTTTCTCTTGAGCATAATGACATTGCGGGGACGAGGGACATCGATTTGAAAAGTCTCCTTTCCACCTTCTCCTAACCGCAGTACGATTTAAAATTGCGAGGTAAGCACCCGCCCCAGGCATCTCCAGCCCCGCTACGCAACGATGACAGCATTGATGTGACACCACGCCAACACGACGGCATGATGTCCACGTGGCACTGCCCTACCCGTCCATCGTCCTGTTCGCAAAGAGCCGAGCACCCCTGCAGCCGCACCCAAGCGTCCGCTACCTGGATACATCCCGAGCCATCAATGAGCCCAATGGCTCGTTTGTCCACACTGGCCACCACCTGCACGCCCTCTCGATCTGTTGATGAGCCCAATAGCTCGTTCAATGCCACCACCCACCTCCTGCACCCTTGCCCAAGCCGCCGATGGGCCCGATGGCTCACACCACACACTACCCTCTTCTCCGCCCACGCGACACAGGTGTTGTTGGGCCGTGCAGGGTGTATGTAGCCATTACTCACTATCCTATAGTACCTGTACCTACATAGTTTATACCATCATTTGAGTGGAGTGGCTTCGAGGTCGGACTTCTTCCCAGACCGACCCTAGACGGTCCGACTCTCGGACTGCATTTGCTTGTCACGGTTAAACTCGCGCTCCTGCGGGCTGCAACATAGCGCGCTCAGCAAGAAGTTGCGCGCTGATTTTTTGTGCAACGAGCCTCTTATAAAAACTATAACATAGTGAACAGTAATGAGAAACCATAGCTAAGTATGTAAGCCATGTTTCCGCATCCGTTTTCGTACTTTCAATGTCGATCTCCGAGCGCCTTCGCGTTCTCGTCGTTCCTTTTCCTTTTGGTCGACGAAAGCATTACCGACATCGATGAACATGATGGCAGGTCGGCCAGGCGTGCGTTCGACAAGGGTTGATTTGCCCTTGAATCTCGTTCGAGCCAAACTGCGTTCGGCCCCAAGAACAGTAGGCATGACTGGTTCCTGTGACAATGGTCAACAAACACAAGAGTAAACCGCACTCTGAGCCACAAACCTCGCCTTCAGCAACGCTCTCCCAGAAGAGTCTTTGGTAACGCTGTCTTGCCCTGTTGCTACCTTCAAATTCATCTTGCAAATCCGCCTCTTCCACGTCGTAGCGATCATGGGAATCACTCCTTCCAGTATGATTACTTTCGTTGGTATCCTGTTCCGTACGCTTTACCGCTTCTGTTACACCAAGCAGATGCTCCATCCCTTTCGTGAATCCGGTTTGCAAGGGTTTGTTCTGTTGAAACCACAACGGATCAGCACACGTGAATCGCGAGTCAAACAATGAGATGAATTCAGATGGGGTTGAAAAATTCTAATCACGTCTTGAAGGCGCTCTTAAAAGTCGCGAATGATGTATGTGTCATCATACCGTGCAAGACGTACGACAGTTTGGAAAAGACCCTCACCTCCTGATGGACCACCAGGCGACAAATTAATCTCGGTGAAACACAAGCCCGGGTGAAACGAAAAAGCACCTTTTTCCAAGATTCCTCCATGCCTTTTAATCTCAAGATTGCGTCAACGCGCTTGATGCTTAGGTGATGCCTGGCTGCGAGAACACGAACAGAATTTGACTTGGGATCAGCCATGTAAGCTCGGTATAACCGAGTCCGAAGCTCGTCAGAGAGGGGGATTGGAGGTTTGAAAGACGGATTCAGAGGAAACGGCTTTAAAGTTGTCAGTCAATGTCCACCAATGCATCTAAAAGTGTTCTCACTACGTCACGACCAAGCCACTTGCGAGGAGAGGGTTCACGGAATGAAGGAGCGACATTTTTGCGAAAATGCTCGAATGGGTTCTTGTAGGAACGAATTGCGGACTCGTTCACCTTTGCTTCGCCTGCGAGAAGCCAACGATCGAGCGCGCGCTCGCTTTCGTCTGCATCGGACTTGTTCTCTTCAGCCGTGTCTTCGGTCTCTTCTGGTCGACGGGCAGCTGTCGTACGGTTAACAAGGTCTCCAACCGAACGGACAAAAGAGATGGTCGACGAAAAGGAAGTCAACCAGGGACCGTGACACAAACGCGTCGAGACGCGTAGCCTAGACGATGCGTGGTACAAACGAAGAGTCATTTCGGTCGGGAACGACATAGTAAAAATTCATGTCAATTCAGCGACCCGTCACGTGACGTTTAGGGCTGGACTATCAGCTTCCTCTTGTTAGCCGCCGCCGTGCATCATACAAGGGTGCATTTACCCTCTGTCTTTTATCGTTCGTTCGTCGAGTTTTCCCCCAGGCCCACTGACTTCGTTCTATAGATCTTCGGATGGAACTCGGCCTCGCAATTCGACAAGAATGCACACCTTCGGGAAATTCGTCATACCCAGGGCAACGAGCCGAGAAGCTACCCAGGGTCGGTGTCCGGCGACGGAAAATTCTACATAAGGGCAGCAATTAGAGCAAGCGGACGCTCCTTGCTCAATGTGTTACACACGACGACAACGACGGTGCCACGTCGATTGCACGGCCGTGCAACGCGGCGCGACATGCACATCAACGTAATGATCATTCGTCCTCTCACCTCAACTGTGTCGTTCCAGGCGCAACCACTTGTCTCCCGCTTCAACCTTTCAAGCCTCATAGCTCGTCCACCACATCCATTGTGTTGTTTTTAGTGCGACCGCTTGCCTTCAGCCTCAACCACTGTCTTTTGAGCCGAATGGTCATCCTCTCACCTCGACCGTGTTGTTTCAAGCCCGAACGCTTGTCCTCCCACCTCAACCACATTGTTTCGAGCGTAACTGCTTGTCTCCCACCTTCAGCTTGTCGTGTCGAGTCCGATCGCTCATCTCTGCGGCCACTGTATGCGGGTTACCAGAAATACCCGCGCGGGTTTCCTATTTTTGTTCGCATGTCGTCACATCCCGTTCTCGTCTGTTCTCGCCTGCTCAGCGCTAGTACTAGTTGCATTGTGACGTTGATCGGTGCACTCGTGTATCTACACAACAGGTTTATGATGGCAACCACACCGTTTTGGTCTGTTCCTACCAGTTCCCCTTCGAGAAACAATAAAGATCCGACAGTACCAGCACGGCGAGAGTCCCAGCATTGCCATTCGTCCGCGTCCTACAACTTGGCGAAAATTTCTCGGGCCTGGCAGAGCCACTCAGGGGTTGGTCTCGTGACGCGGGACGTACGTGCCACGAGAGTGGTCCACCTTGGTATGGGATGAACCTAACTTCGAACCTAATACGATGGTACAAGATCTGGGCAGCGATGCGAATACATTCGAATCGCTGTTTTCATCGACACTTTTATGCTACTCTGCTCTTGTGCCTGTGAAAAATATCTGTTTCCCAACTACCATTCCATTTAATGTTGCTCACAAGTTTTTCTTGACAAAGATACTGCTGAACCATCATCTAAAACAGTACCCCCCATCGGAGTCCTATCAAAAAAGCTTTTGGAAGTGGGCACTTTCTCGACTTGAAGGCTTGACCCGAAGCGACGAGGTATCGTGTTGATGAATTAGAACGTTGACGTTCTCATTTCGCCCTCAGGACGACGAGCTCGACGAGCGCATATATGAGCATTATCTATCCCTGATCACCACCACGCAGTACGTATTTATGTTGTTGGATGGTAGATTGAAATCAAGCTATGTCCAACAGCAAGCCAGACGCACCGTCTAACTCGTTCGTCACGCACTACTGGAAATTTCCCAAGATGCATGGCTACTCCATAGTGGATGACAGCTATGAGACGATCACTCTTCTAGAGTCGCGCACCACTATCGAAGCAGGAACAACGGGTCTCAGAACATGGAGAGCAAGTCTAGTCTTGGCGCAGTATCTCATCCAACACCCTTGTGAGTCGCAGAATGACTCATCGTCGTAGTTCCTTGACCACGGTTGACACGCAGATCTTGTGGACACCTGTAATGTGCTCGAACTTGGGAGTGGAACAGGATTCATCGGCATCCTGGTTGCGAGTTTGCAGCTCCATGTTGCAAGCCCACCCGTTGATAGCAACTTGCCATCTGTCTACTTGACCGATGTGGATTCCGCCGTGCTTGTGCGCTGTCATGACAATGTCAGGTTACCGTGTAGTAAGTTTGGAGACGTATATCTATTTTCTCCGTTCGGAACGATCCCGGTAGAACGCTCAATGTGCCGTAGACAAATCTTCGTCACATCCGAATATACATTACAAGTCGTTGGACTGGCTGGATTCACTGTCAGGACAGGAGGGCTTAAACTCTCTCTTTCGCGAAGCTAAGGTGGACATCATACTTGGGGCGGATATCGTACGTATTAGCGCTCGCTTATCAGGTTCACTAGATGGTGGACTCCTTCCAACAGGTATTCGATCCCATGCTCGTAGCTCCCCTCGTTAAGACCATTGCTCTTGCCCTCTCATCTGAGCCCACTCGCTTGGCGTTCATCGCACTTACTGTGCGGAATGAAGAAACGTTGAGATATTTTCTCGACGAAATCGGTGTGTCATCATTTTCTAGTTGTCAGCTCGTCATTGGTGATGCTGAATTCGCAACTCAGGAAAGGTATTGGAGATAGAGGAGGTTACTCATGACATCATCGGAAATGTACTCTTACAGGTTCCTGATCAAGTAGATGCTGAGCTGGAGGTAAAGACATTCAAAATCAGTCGAGGAAGAGATGCCTAGTCTCCACGAACTTCGAAGAATTACGATCGATCTTGAGATCAGTCTGACTCGATTTCAGTACTAAGGAGGATGAGTATAAGTAGCCGCACACAAGCCGTTCTTGATTCGCGATGACCCCTCCGATTCGTAGTCTCATCAAATGCATGCTTTATTAGACCGCACGTCAGCCAGTTGGGAATTGCAAACGATATCGTTAACTACGCTCACTGTTCCTGTGGAGCAACTTCTCGAGTTTGTTTACAAGGGCAATGCCTCCGACTGATGGGTGTTGTATAGTATCGGTTTTTCGCAAGGACCGAGGTTGCTCCTGCGCAGACGGTAAGCCGGTTCCCTGTTTTGTCCATGTGACTTTGGTGTACCAAGTACCCAGGGTTCCTTACTACGATGCGATGGCATCACTTTATCCTTGAGAATACTTATTGTTTATGCTCGCTTCCATTCCTACCACAGTTCGTCCTTGGCAGGCGGCTTATCTTGAGCGAACCAAAGAACGGGAAGTCGAGACAGGATATGACTCTGTCGCCCAAATCACGACGTCCATTAAACGCATCCCAGCCGTGGACAGAGCAACACTTCTCCTGTCGTTCCCCTGGAGGTTCATATTTAGCAATGGCATCTCGTTGCTGTCATATAATGGCAATTCACGAGAAGAATCGAGCGCACATCTGCATACCTGGGACGATCTGAGCGCGATGTTGCCAGATCCATCAGTTTGGGCTTCCTCCTAGGTCGATTTTGGGGGGAGCATTCCCTTCTGCGACGCCGAGGGGTTTGGCGCGTTTCCCGGACATGACGGTCATGCCTCACTCTGACTCAATAGCAAGAGAGACGGTGAAGATCCTGGCCTGTGCGAAGTTGGCACAAATGACCGACGTCCTCGGAGAACCCGTCCCAAAGGCTTTTCCCACAACATTCATTCTCATTTAGAATCTGATGCATCAAGGGAGCATGGAGAAGTCACACGATGTTCCGGACGGCCCGGAGGTGCACGTAGACCTTTGATGTGGTCACGCGCCTAATGCATAATTGCCATATGCCTGATAGAATATTCACACTCTGTACGAGTCCTTAGATGGGAACAATGTATTTTTGATTTGAACCAAGATCCATTTGTACATCTTACGCTCTTGTTGAGCATCATGCACCCGTCCTTGACGTGACTTGATCTTCCAAAGTGCATAGTACATGTATACGTCTACCTCGGCGTATCTGGAGTTAGGATGTGACCATGCGGAAATCTCTAGAACGCATGTTCCGTCGAATCCTTGCCTATCGCGGACGTGCTCGAGGATCCTGCTGTAACTGTCTGGATGATGGAGTCGACGTAGTTGGCTCCTGACCACTTCTGGTGTGTCAGTACATCGCATCCAATTTCCTTCTCTTTACGCTGGATCAAGTCGACGTAGGCGAGCATTCCCTCAGTCTTGTAGCGTTCCGCTAGCTCGGCTAAAGGACATATTAGGAGAGTACATAAAGGTCAACCCGAACCGTACCGGTAGTGACCGCATTGCTGTGCACACCCGCGAGCGAAATCAACTGAAGGACGAAGCTATACATAGTAGAATGATTGCATTAGCACCACTCCGACAGGCAAGACATGAAGAAGAGAAGACGGCACTCACCCTTCCTTTCCGAGTTCCCAGATAAAGTTTCTCAGATCATCCTTGGTGAAGCCTCTGCCCAACCAGTTGAAGCTCGGGCTGAGATTATACACCATCCATTTCTTTTTGCCAGTCTTTTTCCTTATTTCCCTGGCAAACGAACGGGCCAGCTCCAGATCCGGAGTCGAAGTCTCAAGCCAAAGAAGGTCGGCGTAGGGTGCGTACTTGAGTGTGCGAGAGATGGCAGGGGCGAGACCAGCCTGGAGGCGGTGATATCCTTCTGGGGTGCGTGGAACTGGCCAAATCATACGTAAGCACATTGAGATGAGAAGAAGGTGGAGCACCTACGATCCCAATCCCAGAAGATATCGGTCCCAATAATTTCTTTGGCTACCCTCCGGCACTCCGAGTTTGACTTTCCAGTAACACGAGATTTATAGTATTCGAAAGCAGATTCGGGGGAGGAAATGGAAGGAGTTGTTGAAAGTGTGTGTTTGACGGCTTGTGGGGCAAATGTCATTCGAGTAGGATATGATAAGAGATGGATTCACCCTCGTCGAAAGTCATCAAAGGATGAGTGGCATCCCACTCTTTCTCAATACGTGCAGCATCAGCCGCGTTGACAGCGCCTGCGAGCGTTTCGGCAAGGGGTTGCCCGGGGGTAATTGTGCCAAGAATGAATCTGTTGACAACGTAGATCATCGATCACTTGGAACAGAAAACATCGCGGAAAATCATAACGTACGGGTGATCTCCGGAGTCAACGCTTGAACTGAGAAGTCTCCCACTTTCGGCATCAGTTCTCGCAATTACCAACATAGGACACTCTAACATATCGAGAGCAAATCGGGCAGCTACGAGTCGGGAGACATGCGTGGAGGGTGGTACGAGAACCTTTCCTGCGAGATGACCACACTTTTTTCCGCCGTGGAGTTGGTCTTCGATATGAATGGCGGACGCGCCAAACTCTGCAAATAATTTTGACAATTTCATGACAGCAGAGGTGCCACCGTGACTGACAAGTTGTGAGCGCTACGCAGCAGAGGGAGTATTGAAAGCGAAAGTACCCGGTGTCAGCGTCCGCGATGATAGGACGGAGGTAATCGACGTATGGCATCTTTGCGCGTGCCTCTGGAGAGGCGGACATGCGCTCATCGTAATGCTTTCTGTCGTGTAATTGCTGAGCGCGGAATATGCGTTGTACCTGGTTTGGAACTGTGGTGTAAGGATAGTCTCTTGGGTCGTGTGAATGAGATGTGAGTGGAGAAGGAACGGCACATACCCAAAGTCGGGACCGACCTCGTTGTTGCCTGTTGTGAGAAGAGAGGAAGCGGCCCAGCCAGATACATAGACGACCTGTTGATGGCTCGCCATTTGTGTCATCTGGACAGGGTCGATGGCTCCCATGGTATGAACGGGGAGACCATTGGCGCTGGCGTGTTCGAATATGTGGAAGAGCTTGTCGGCTAAGAGAGATGATGTGAGGGGAAGCACAGGAGCTGAACCCTGCTTGAGTGCGACATCGCGGGGAGAGTATGGGCGGGAAATGTCGGCGAAGCGGGGACGAGCAAAGTACTCGGAGAGACGGGCGACGCGCGCATCGAACTCTGCGGACTCTGTTTCAGGATTTGGCGGGTTTAGGTGGAGGGAGAGGGCACGACCGCGGGAGAGACGGGAGGAGAGACGACGGATCATGGAAGAGAGTGATGAACCTAGACTGGGGTTAGGGTTACGATGGCGTCGCTTCGTCGGTGGTTATGAGATCGCCCCTTCTGTCTTGATATATTTACTACTTACGTTCCCCCCTCTATGATCGTTCGTTCGTCAGATCGTCTTCGCCTTCCCTCCGCACTCCTCGCGATAACCCTCTTTCAATAAATAAATATTCACAGTCAAATCCCCATTCTCCCCACATCCCACCATGGCCTCATTTCACTCCTCTCGTACAACGCTCGTCCACGCCGTCCTCGCCATCATACACCCCGCCATCGCACACGACACCCACTTCCCATTCCCCGTCCCCCTCCCCTCAGAACTCCATCTATTGATCCGCACTCACCTTCGCGTGCACATCGCACGAGCACTCCTCGATTCTCTCCACGCTTCTCTTGCCTTCTCCCTCTCCGCCCTCTGCGACGACTGCAAATCTTACTATGCTCACGTCTTTGGTCCACACGTAGCTGACTGGCCCGTCGTACGAGCAGGTCGCGGCTGTCGTTGCACCGCCATCGGTCTCCCTTCACATACCCCCTCCCGCAAGATAGACCGTATCGACAACGTCTGTATCGAACAGGACCCTCCCCCGCGCCCTCCTGTCAGTGACAAGGAACCACCCGTCTACTTCCTCGCCCATGTGCAACACACCCTCGCGACGTATGCTTCCATGGACTCCTCCTTCCCGTACACAGATATGCCAATGACCAGCAACGCAGATCTTGACACCCTCGTTTCCCGCGTCCTTTCCACCTTTGGTTGGACTGCAATCCCAACCATATCACACAGGAATTGGGAATTTGACAACGATGTTCTGATCGCCCCTCTATCTGCTTCGTCCGCCGGTGAGGTTCCGGCGATCCCCTTCGATGCCCTTCAGATCCATCTCGACCTTGCAATTCATGACGACATCCTCGCTCGTTCACCACTGCATCCCACCAAGGTCACTTATTTTCCTCCTCCAACGACAACAGGCATGTCGCATACTCCGTCTGCAAATCCAACGTCTGACTCGACTTTTTTTACAGTTACGCGTCACTCTTTCTCTACAAACTTCGCGTCTGGCCTCTTCCTGCTTGCAGTCGCATCTCCTTTCGCCTTCGCATACGCTCTGCACATCTTCACCCAATAAGGTGCAATTATTTAACGTCTTGACGTCAATCATAGTCCGTCATCCCTGCTCCCCTCCACCCTTTCTAGCGCATACATACGAGCGTATGTTTCCGGGACATTTTCAGCATGACTCCACGACCCCTCTTATACAAGCACCTTATCCTAAGCATGCTCCTAGATCGCATACCAAGCATCAACTTGTCACAGCTTTCTCTTGTCTTAATACAGCCATGTACCCGTATTGGACTTTTCATACACCAAATACGCATATACTAGAATTGTACGGACAGTACTTGATCATTATTCTTGTACGTGTTTCATGTTCATCCAAAATCCCGTGGAATATTCTGGTTGATCCGTGTGGTACTGTTCCGAATTCAAAGACTACGGCGACCAAGCGCCTTCATGGGATCAAACGCGCAGTAGTACTCACTTCCTCCCCTGTTTCAGCCCATGTTATCTAACCGAGACACGGTGTGAACACACCGCTTCGAGATTTTCCGATGTAATTCAAACAGAACCAAACAGCATCAAAAATTTGCCCGTCGTGGTTCTGCTGGACTACATGCACCCGCTCCCTGAAGGCCTGACACATTAGGCTCTGCATGTGAACATGCAAGGCTAAACCTTGAGCAATGTTAATGGCAAAAGGTGGGTTTTATTCCACATATATTTCGAGTCCCAATGGCAGGTGATGAGCAAAGAATGATTCGATTAGTCTTCAAGACACATACATGGTTACAGACTTACAGCATATTTTTCTGAGCCCTTGACTCGCTGTTTCGACTCACTTGCGATGCGCTGACGACTTTTTTCCCGCAGGTGATTGTTTTTTTCGTGTCTGAAGGGATATTGGTTTGCCCCCGCCGTTCTTGTCCTAGTCTATCCTCGTCTCGTGTCATCACTTTGAGCCCCTCTCGTTTAAATAATGTCATCCAATTTAACCATCGGGTCCGTTCTTGCATCATCTGTCGGCTCTACAGTAACATATCAGTGCAAACAGAAATGGTTCAAGCAGTGTGATTTAATCGAGACCTTACAACGCGACTCATAACATTCGATTATAAATGAACCAAACGATCGCTGTTGCCAATATCATTGAATCATCGTGACTGTCTGATCGGCTGACAATTTGACGTCGAGCGACCCTCCGATCATTGAGGAAATCAGTAGGAAACTCCAAGCCAGCAGACCTTCGAGTTGTGGCTTACAGCGTGGAAATGCGTTGACGCGCAAACCTCGTCAGCTGGCACAAGATCCTACACGTACCTTTCTCTCACACAATGGACCCGAGTCCTTGTTCGTTCAACATCAACACAGCCAGGGAACTCCGCTTGCGTAGACATATACGGGAGGTCCTCTTGCCTTACGCGCGCACTCACCTTACGTCGGACCATGTCGCGTTTACGGAGAAGGCTGTCGAGGAGGCAAGTACGACTACATTCTAAACGCTTTTACACTGCAGACCCGACCGAAACCATCTAGCTTCTCCTTCATACCCTGGAGTATGTGCCCATGGCGGACCCGACATCATTCCTCCTTCCTACAGATCCGTTTGAACTCTTCATGCTTTCCTTACCATCCCTAGACCTTACCGTTCCGGAAGTGAAATGGGCCACACCATCGGAACACCTCGGGTATCTCAGGACGCTCGTTCCGCCTCCTCCCCATCCGCAAGACCTTCTGACCGAGAAATGCTGGCTCGAGGATGATCACTGTATGTTTCTTGCGCGCATATATGCATGTTTTGATAAGATATTCGTATATTCGTGTCAGATGCGAAATTATCACTAATATGCAGACCTGTATCCTCTCCCATACTTTCGAAGCGCGCAAGGCGCGACACCCCAAAATTTGGCAGCATATCTTCTCGGGCGACCATCCCGCACACAAAGTCTGCTTTGACAACATTTATTGGTCTCGACCCAGTCTCAGTACAGTGCATAGATGACTTGCCTGCACCATCTGTGGATGATGTCTTGTGTGTCTTACCCCTTTTCCTAACATGTCACAGAGTATTAATCGGGTCCTTAGGGATCTCCGCATCAAACTCGACTCCGCAACCGGTGCACGGGTACGACCATTCCTTCAGTCAGTTTTGGTCCCTCCCACGGGAAAAAAAGCCACCGATTCCTTTGAGGACGCACCTAGCGTGCTTGAATTTTTGAATCGTGATTCGCCTCCGCGGTGCCCTCCTACTTTAAACTCTCCACCACTATTTCCCCGGATTGCGAAGGGGCGTGTCACTCATGGAGGTGTCAGCGATGATGCGAAGAGTAGGGCCAGCAATCCAGCATGCTTCTCAGACTTGGCCGCCCTGGTCCCAGCGGTATCACCCGAATTGATAGACGGAGAAGACGGCGAGATCAACGACCATCTTATGGAGGTCGTGAATGAATGGAGTGGGTCCAAATTACCTCAATGGGTCCAAGATGAACACTAAAATCGGTCGTACGCTCTAGCGACCTTGAGATTTTCCTCGCCGCCGCCACCCTCTCTGCATTCCTCGGATGGGAGCGAAGTCGATGAACTATGGGATATATCGCCCCCTGCGACGCCAGCCACGTCGTTCGTGGCTGCTAAGATGGGTACATCCGCTATCTCTTTATCGACACCCAAAACTGATTATACGTCCTAGATGAAGTCGAAATCCCTCGCGTACGCACTTTCGGACATAAAAATCCGTTGGTTAATGGAAGGACAAATGACGGAGGTGCAGCTGCCCTGTTGACCGTGGCAAATAGGTTGGTTGCCAGTAGTTCTTCTCAGAGTTTCTTTTTTTGCGCGAATAAATTTCTTATACAATCACTCTAACCCCATGACATGTCAAGTCCAGGCTTCTTTATCACGTCTTTCATCTCCGCACCTATTCCAATGCCGCAGACTCAGAAACCATTCACATCCCAGCTGGATGGCCTCAAATCTGGCATGCATTCCCCTCGCCCCCTCTCGCCTGGCCAAAGCGTATCATACTCGCTACTTGGACAGCCTCCGTCTGCCGCAGAGGAACAAGCCAATGAAGAGAGCATTGAGGACTTCGAGAACCAGAAGCTAGACGACGCAGTCGCGAGCATTTACCGCTCCACTCCCCTAGATCCCCTTTCCTATATTATAGAGGAGAAACTCGACGAAAAAGACATCTTACTGATGGATGGTGAGCCGAAAATAGTTCTCACAATTAAATAGGTCGTGTATCCCATGAAGCTTCCGTTTGGGGCTTATGCGGACCTCCCTTGATAGCTATTATTGCCCCTGTCATTCGACGTGTATGCTGACTTGAAATATAGTTCCCAACCTACCACCTCCGACGACACACCCCAGGGACCCCACTCTCTTTCCTAAAGGGATGCAATGTTTCGTCGCACTGAAAGGAGAACCCGCTCGCTTTGATATTGCGAGCCATAAACTCAACGCTGTCGGTTCCACAGCGTTCTTGCGACCAGTCAATGGAATCAAACCTCTGGCACTTGACCTTTCTTGGAGGTTTGTTTCCTTTCATCTAGTCGCCTTGTTCGCCAGAGTCTTGTGGTTTGTCTCTACTGACCTGTTACGTACTTCCTAGACCATTTAATTTCGGAAAAACGATACCAACAGATGAAGAAGTCGCAGGAATTGCAAAACCCATTCAACCGGATGTCGAAGTGCTAGGATATCGCGATGAGAAGTATGACACAACAGCGGGCGTTCTGCTCGACTTAAACAGCCCTACCAAAGAGGCCCAACTAGCATTAATCCCGCCACGTGGATGCGAAGACTTTGGAACGAGCCCCACTCCCAAGCGAGCCAAGGAGAGCGGACAAATTGAGTACCTGCTCACTCAGCGAGAGAGGATGAGAACTTTTGAAGCCAATCTCATGCTTGACGCGGAAGTCGAGGTATCAAGTGACGTGGACACCGAGCAGGGCATCGTGCCGTGGCCTTGCACTGACGGACATGATGGTATCTTGACTCAGGAAGAACGCTTACCTTATCACGGAGAACACCAAGACCCGCGAGACCTAATCGACTCCATGGAGTACTATTCCCGAGGTCGGGCAGACCACGGTTATTTCGTTGGCGATTCGGGAATCGACATCACGGACAATACCCTTGGCCAGTTTTCAGCTAGCGAATTCGGTGTTCCGCATCTCTTCTTGAACCCGCTTCAGGACGACTTGCTGAACCATATGGATATACCAACGGCAAACAAGGAGAATATCGACTGTCAAAGTGAAAACAAGGAAAATATACCTCCAGGGGACGTAGATGACTACCACCAGGCCGAATGTCAACCTAATCCCCCGGAAACTCAATACGATTGGAACACCTACTTTGAATTCCCCGAATCACAAACTCCGTCCTTCGAACCACTTTCATTTGCGTCGCAAGGTCAGCTATTTGCACCCTCAGATGATCTTAGGAACTCGAAGGCTATACCTCCGCTAACTCCGAGCGCACGCCGTGTCAAGCATACCGAGGATCATCATGGTGCAATAAACGATGGCGAACAAGCAGACTCGAGGGTAACCAAGCGATGCAAGCTAGACGATCTTGTTCCAGCCTCGTCCAAGGACTTGTTCTCCACATTCATTGGGCTCCGCAACCAAGCTACATTGAGCGATCGGGCCTTGGAGCATTCTGGATCCCGAAATGATACACCGACACTTCATGAAACGCGAGATGTACCTGAACAAATACTCCCGCGAGTCGCTCCAGATGACGTGTTTGATCAGCGCACAGTTCGTCTTCCCGAGCCCTGGATTCCAGTCGCAGCAGCCCATCGTTACCTCGCTTCCATGACCCTCATTCAGAAGCACGCATTGGTCTGCGAACTGCAGGGTCAACATTGCCGAGTTGATCTCGTCGAACGATATGATCTTGGTGGAGCGGACATTATCGTTGATCTGGACTTTGGCGTGGTGTTCGTACCATTATTGGCGCTACCAGCATATCTCGAACCTACCGTTGGACGAATCTCTGGTGAATCATGGCGTTACTCGAACCTCCTTGTCGTCTTCGAGGCGTTTCCCAGCGCACAAAGTTATAGGCTCGACCGTTCACGGGATAATAGATCAATACCGTACGCTTACACTCCACCAATATGCAAGGCTATCAAGAAACTCAAGCGAAACCTGGGAATCGCGGAAGGTTGCGGAACCCTGAACCCACGGTGTACGGTGACCTGGGCGTTCGCCAACTATGTCGAAGAAGCCGCAAAGTTCGTCAGGTGCTTCGGGGAAGAAGCATGTGTAACTTCACACGAACGTGGCCGTGGAATACTCTGGGATGACCGAGAATGGTTAGAAGAAGAACGCGAAGTAAGTCTTTCGATCGTGTTTGCAGGGATATCTATCCACGTGCCATTGATGTGGGTTTCTTGTCAGGGAGAATCAGACCTCGCCAGAGTGCATGGCATGAACGCGTTCGCAGCCCTCGTAATGTTGTACGACAGGTCCCTCGATACCATCCTGGACATGTCTCCCGACGTTCGACTAGCGTATTTTGGTCAGCTGCTAGGAAAAGAACGTATGGTACGCAGATTATTGTCACTCTTCCCTATTGATCCTAGCCCCACGATGCAGACGTTGCTGAATGATGTCATCGAGAGTAGAATGCAGCAAATTGCAGAAGATGTTGCAGACTCAGTTGTCGGCCTGGATGCTGATGCTGGTCGACGTGCGATGGGAGGATAGGCCTGTCACCAGTTAACATGAGCTAATATTAATGTAATCGTTACTGACATGACATCACAGTCGTAACAAATATGCTGCGTACTCTGCGGATGCAGTAGTCCAAGCAGTACCAGAGCCGGTCCGGACGGTTACGGACTCGGAAGTGTGCCTCTGGGGGAGTCGAGGCATATCCACTTCGCTCTTACGTCCCCCATTGTGGTACCTCTGACTGTCGAGGCACTGGTACGGAAACAAGCACCGGGCAGGTCCCAACATGACATGCAAATACTCGACGAAACACAAACCAAGAACAATGCATGAGTCGATTGTCCGAAAAGATGCTTTCCGTCCTTCAAGAGTATTCATACATCATTACCCCTACGCTTGCATGAAAATCTGTTGAAAAGATTACCATAGGTTGGATATGAACTGCGTAGAGAACGTTACAGAAAGCAAACTTGCCATGCAAAGATCGGGAATACCTTCGCAAAAGCAGACTTGATTTTCTGCCATAGTCTGTGCTTCTCTTGTTTTGGCTCTTGCACGTTGTTGCCGACTTCCTTCCTGCATCGCCTGGGGCTGCGTGCAAGGCTAGTGCGACGCTTCTTCTCCACAACCGTAGGTGCCACATCTCCCACTGGCCTCTCCTTTTCGAGGCCTGTGCTTTCTCCCGAGAAAGGTGGTGTATGCGTCTGCTACGAGGCTCGAGACCACTTCGAAACCAAAGAAGGAATACGAATACTACTTACACCCAAGATCTCCCGCAATAGTTCCGTGTCCCCAGGGGCCTTCTGATCCCCCATAACGCGACCCTCCAAGGGAATTACCATTGGGCGCTTAAGGGGATTCACCATAGTACATGTCATTATCGAGGCAAGGCTTACCTCGAGTAGCGATGCACCTTCATTATCTATCACGAGACCCGAATCCAAGCTGGCTTGGGGTAACTCCCAAAGGTAAATGAAAGAGTTACCACATGCAGTAGCCAGGAGTCGGTCGTCGACGGAGAAGGAAGCGCAGTTGACCTCGTTAGGGTGCGCGAAAATTGCCATCTGTTCCAATGTTGTGGCGTTCCATATCTTGACAGTGTTGTCACTTGAAGCGCTCGCCAGGCAACCGCCATTGTGCGAGAAAGCCAAGGAATATATGGTGCTGTCGTGTGCGTGCACAGGCTCGCCGATAATGTAACCTGTCGAGGCATGCCACCGACGAAGAACACCATCGCTCGAGCCAGAGAGAATCTGGGTCTCATCGCGTGACCAGGCGATGGCCCAGATCGGCATTTCGTCAGCAGCCTTCATCGGCCCGACGAGTAACTTTCCTGTCCCCCAATCCCAGATGCGGAGACAACCATCCCCTGAACCCGTGAGTAATCTTCGGTCCCTGTTCGAGAACTTGACGCAAGTGATCTTCCCGTCGCCATTTAGGCAGGTTTCGTCTTGCACGATTTGTCCGCTTTCGGTATCCCAGACGTTAACGTTGTGATCGAATGATCCACTAACCAAGTAACGGCAGTCACTTGAGACGTCAAGGTATCTGACACTGCTTTTGTGGGCCATCCAGGGCCCGTCAACGACTGCCTGGACGTCGATGTCCCAGACCTTGACGGATCTATCCAGGCCACCGCTTGCGATGCGCTTTCCATCTGGAAATAAAGCAAGACAGAAGAACGCGCCGTTGCTGCTCCCTAGAATCATTTCGGATTCATGGTCGAGGTTCCAGAGGCGAATGGAACCGTCGTTGGAAGCGCTGACGAGTTCCTTCCCGTTCGGGAGGAAAACAACGGACCAAACGATCTCGCTGTGCCCGCCAAGCGTCGCAATAGGCTCTGGTCGTGGGATGTGGTTGAGAGAGAGCGAAGGCATCATAAGGCACCGTCCAAGCTAGGGGCACAGAGTGGAGAAAAGTGATTCGGTCGGCGAAGCTTGGGAACCCAGGGTCTCTCCTGGACAAACCCTAAGACACACGCAGGTCTTGTATCACGCATGCCGGACCAGCAGGCGGACGGCAGGTGTTACAGATCAATCATTGGGATTCCAGACTTGATTGAGTGATTCGAGGGCCAGGGAAGTGAAGGTCGGCCCCCTGAGTGGGTTGGCGCTGATAGCTCGTGGGAGCGCGCGCAAGACGCTAACTTTTTCAACCCCCGCATCGTCGTCGTTGGCTTCCTCTTGCCTTGGTTGGTTCTCGCATGTGCGTGTCACTGACGTGAGAACGGACAGCGTGCATAGTTTTGCCCACTTAAGGTTGGATCGGCTGAGTCGGACGGGACATCTTTTGCCTCGTCGGTCACACGCGTCCTTGCAACTGTCGTGTCGTCGAACGCTCTGCTCGAATGAACCCCGAGTCATTGAGATCGCTACGCCCTTCAAAGACAGACGTTCGACCCAGGCCTCTGCCTGCTCCTATTGGTCTGAATCCGCAGCAAGGGATTAACCACGATGCACGCGGTCACCGATCGACATGATTCCTGCGAGTCGTGCTAAAGGCTCATAACGTACGCTTTGCCATCGAACGTGCCAGAAGTCGCGAGTCACTCATGTATCATCAGATCAACTTCCTTGCAGGTTCAACCTCTCGCTGCAACCGGCCTATGAGTCGACACTAGAACAACCATTTCCCGATAGTCGCCTCGTGACACCGATCGATTAAAAAAACTACATATACACAGACAAAGAGTTCTGTGCGAGAGCTAAAGGCAATAATAAAGTACGGTCGACTAACGAAAGGATATCATAGTGCTAATCCGAACGATGGAAAGGTCCGAGCCTTTGCAGTCCTCATGGCATGAATAGGTTTCCTCAGAACTTGAACCCACCTGCGAGCCCCATCACGTTCTCGGGGTCCACCTTCTTCTTTATGCTCGTCAGCCTCTCTACGTTCGCTCCGTACATCGCCTCAAGGGGCGTCTCGGCAAGAGCGTAATTTCCGTAGAGAGACAAGTGTTCTGTGATTGATGTATTCGCCAGGAGGTTGGCTGCACTTTGCTTCATTCCTTGAAGTATCACGTCGTCCGTCGACCCGTCACCACTCCATCCAAAAACGATACTAAGGGGCGAGAAGGGCGACTCCCTCGAGCCAGGCCATGCGGAAGGCAATGTGGTCTGGTTGTAGATGTGGGGAAGGACCGGCTCAGCGTTGAAAGTGACATATCCGTAATTCAGTGGAAGTTTGGTTCCCCAATTCTAGCACCCAATAAGGGGAGGGTGAGTCTCCGAGGAGATGCCCTTAGCCACAAACTCACGATGCTTTCGTTCAGCATGTGGTTTAAGAAGTCTTCTGGGTATTCGAGCACAGATATCGTATTGAACGCTGATCTACTCGAACCCGTGGATTAACCGGACATTCAAAGTATGGCAAGACGGGGGTGACCTCACCGTAAACCCCAGGTCGAATTCGCATCCGAGGATTGCACAAGCGACAGGAATGAGCGTGTGAAGACGTCCGTGTTGCTGGTATCGGTCAGAAAGGCGTCAAATAGACCAGCAGGCGGTGTTGGGGCATTATAAAACAAGATCGCCAAGTTGACTCCCTACGGATCAATGTCAGTTTCAGTTTTCATGCGGGATAAGTCATTAATCGGGCCCATATGGCAGTGGCGGCTCAACGTGGAGCAATTCACGTGTGTGGTCGGAACTGGGTACATACCAAGCTCATGCCCCCACCTTGGAAATAGCCATACGAAGTGAGGATATTTGCCTTCGGATCCGTATTGTTCGCAGCGAAATCAGCCGTCGCTTTTGTCAACTGATCAGCTTGAGATGAGTTATAGGTGATAGTACCACCCTGTCAGTGTGGAAATAGCCGAATATGTCATAAACTTGAAACCGATCTGTGGCAGAGGGGGTTTGGCTTACCCAAACTTGGGATTGTGGAAAAGCCTTGAAGGTGAACTGAGTTACGATCCCCTTCGTTGCACCGATTAACGCCCAACTCTTTGCCGAACGTGTGTTTTACTTACGAAGTTATTGAACCCACCCTGCAGAGAGTTAAGTAAGTAACCGCCGACGAAAGATCAGAAATCATACCTTCAATGCAAAGAACAGATCCGGTTCGGCAGCGGTAACATGCCTTACATTACCGCTTGGCAGTACGAGCTCAAATGCCTCCACCGTGTCGATGGACAAACCATATTGGTTCGCGTGCCAAGAGTAGCCTAGTTACCGCGTTGCGGCAACGCGATCGACCATCAAATGAGCGACAGCCAAGGGAACACGAACCAGCCTGCTTACCTCCGCCCAGCGTGAAGCCAGCCACGCCGATGCCCGAGACCCGACCGCCCGCAACGTTTACTTTGTATGGCTCCAGTGCGGCATAGACGTCATCCCAAATCAAGCCAGCCCCTATCGTAGCCGTTTCGGTGGTAGCGTCGTATATGACGTGCGCGAAGCGGGACATGGCAATCTGTACGCCGTGAGTGGAGGAGAAGCCTGGGTTCAAGGTGTGGCCACCACCCTTGACCTATGTAGCATCGTTGCGAGGTGAGTGGCATAGACAAGGAGCAAAAGTCGCTTCTCAAACTGACGGCAAAGGGACATCCAGTCTTCCCCAAAATCCGAAGCTGTGTAAACGCCAGCACACGTATTAGCGGGAGCGCATGACCCTTGCGCATACATGGACACGTACAGCAATCCCGACGTCCTCAGCTGTTCCGGGCTCGAAGGAACACGTAGCGTCTTGAGTGCTCGAAACCGCGTAATGGCTGATATCTCTGGGATACGGTTCCGTCCCTGTCGGACAAGCGTGTCAATCATAGTTCGTTGATGGTGACTGCAGCGTTTCGGACCATTGAAGAATACCCCTGAGACGGATGAGACGGACGATGCAATCTCTTGGCAGACCGAAGGCATGTCGATGGACACTGCGTCCGAAGCTCGAGAACTCGGGCCCGACGCAGGGGCAGTGCGCGCTCCACCAAACACCAACAACGATTCCACGAGTACAGCCGCTAGCAGCGTCAGCAGCGTCCAAGTCATGGTAATGAACAGGGGCAAACTCGGAAGAGAAGTTCAAAAGAAAAGGGAATCGAGTGATGGAGAGGTCATCAAATGGCTCTGCTTTTCATCGGGAGCATGTAAATTAGCCCATTCGCAATTGGACGGCCTCGAGGCTTATGGGCTTGCCTCCAGCCGCGCGGCCGGTACCGGCGCGCACATTCTATGTCATTTCTGACCAATGGATTTGCAGTTGCCGAAAAGAGGCCGCGAAAAATGTGTCATGGGCGCACCAGCCTACGGGTCCGGGACATCGTCGGGGCTGTCAGCGGTGACCTGAACACGGAAGTGAGCTTTGGGCGGTGCAGTGTGGCGTGCAGGACCTGGACACGCATCAAGCATGCACTCAGGGAAGCGGGTGTTGTGGATCAACGAAGATGGGGATATACAAAAAATAAGCAAATAACAAACGAGCAAAGCAAGCAAGATGAAACTAGCTGAGATGGAGAGATGTTTTGGGGATACGAAGTATTGACCTAGAAATTATTGGAGTCCAATCATTGGAAAATGCCAGCGGATATGATCTTGCAATAACATTGGTCGTGTTCCACCGATTGTATAGTAAGTAAATTAAAAGAGGGACAAACCAATATGAAAGACTACTCGTGGTCCAGCGTCATATACGGGTACGTCAAATTCGGATGCACTTTTGAGGGGACGACCTCGAACTGGGACGACTCGAGGCTTTCTGCGTGCGAGTCTGAATAGGCGGAAAACTGTGATTGAGACGAAGACGCAGACCCTGGTGTGTGCACGACAGGAGACCGTGAAGGCGGAATCGTCGATAATAGGTCGTGTGATGCTGACGAGTGGTGATGGCCCAGACCTGTCTTTGATCGTACTGCAGATTTCCGGTGCTCGATGAAGTTGCTCCCAGTCCGGACGTGGTGTGACTGAATACGGTACTGTTCTGGAAGTCGAGGACTGGGCGGTATGCTGCCATCTAGGACACTCGGGCGTCGCGGTTTGATCGTCTCATTGGAAACCGGTCGCTCAGAGCTCCTCCGAGGCTCGGGCACGTTCGTTGGCTGCTGCGACCCGCCACCAGCGACAGACTTCCAAGATTTTAATATGGATTTGCGAATGCCTGGTTTCTCTTGAGGGGAGGCGTTGAGGAGGACAACAGGTGAATTTGGACGAGAGCCTGAAAGAGAGGGTCTCGATGGGTGCGACGGATATGATGATTCCTGATCAAGCTGCAGCTGGCCCACATGCGCCTTTCCATTTGAACCGCGCGTGATCGCATTCGGAACAGGTGGTGCCATCAGTGGGTCAGTTGGGGTAGGCGACAGCGGCGAAGTGGAGAGCTGGAAGGAAGGCCGTCCAGGCGTCAGTGGTTGGGGGAAAGCATTGGATGATGGCTTGCTCTTGCGCCATAACTTCTTCAAACCCTTCACACTGACACGTGGTGGGGTCGGCTTAGCCTCCGCCATGCTCGATGAGTCGGCAGAAAAGCGGCTCGAGGGAATCGCAGAGTTGAGAGACTCCGAAACGTCGTCTATGGATGATACTGAAGGTCTTGAGCCAGGAGGATCATGAGTAAAATTTTGCGCCACAGGATCCCAATAGCTTTGCACAGGAGCTGTGTCAACTTCGTAGATAGATGGATGTCGACCAAATGGATCTGGAGAGAGGGGAATCGGAGAATCAGAGGCAATATTTCCTTGGTGGGAAGGGGAAGGTATCGTCGCAGGGTACATGACTTGCTGCAGTTCTCGGCGTCGTACTTGACTTTCCGACGGCATGGTAGACGAAGGGCTGGACGTAGGCATGAAGGCCTTGGGAGCACCGGTGGAGACGCCATTCAAGGCCAGTCTCGGTGGTGAAGGGGGGAGATTCGCAGGTCGCGCAGGAGAGCCGTTGACTGTCTTGGTCACCGAGGCATAAGGAACGGATGGCCATGCTTTATGTAAGGGACTCGCAGACGGCCTTCTCTAGCCTTCAGATGCAGTAAGACGTGGTCAGAGATTATACGTACTCGGCTGGGGGTGTGCGCGGCTGTGATGCGGTTGAGAGGTTACGGTGGTGCGTTATCGTCGAATTCTCGTCTTGATTTGCCGTCTTCAATTGTTGCGGTGAGAATTGAGCAAGGGTCTAAATCGCTTGTCAGATTACACTTCGGCTAGCACTTTGATAATGCGTACCCTTTCTATTTCGTCTAGCTTTGCTTTCATAAGATATTGACTTCGCCGTCGGTCGTTCGGATCGTTCTCGTCATACTGCAGTATCGTGTAGTCAGTCCAGGAGGCGAAGTGAGAAGATAAGGACCAAACCTCTTCGTCATCATCTCCCAGATCCAAACCAAGGTCCAGGTCTTCAAACAGAGTGCCCACTCGTTTCTCTTCCCCAGGGTTGCGCGATCGCTGGTACTCCTGCTCTAGTTCGAGAGATGATCCCTCCTTGTTGCGGAAATCGTCCGTCTCTCCCTCTAACAAGTTGTTGGTCGGTGATTTCGGAACAATGACCAAAGGTGGGGGCATAGGTCGCTTTCCAACAGCAGTGGAAGGTGACGACCGCCTATTCTCTGCAGGAGTTGAAATTGATACGTTGAGAGGTGGGGGTGACATCCGTCGCATAATGTCCCGAACTTCCCCGACATCGTCTGTTTCACTACCTTCCTCTGATCCCTGCTCGGGAAGAGTGGTAAGCGACGTGACATCCAATGCGAGCTCTACGACGTTTGGATTATTGACCTTTCGCCTGACCTCATCTGATTCAGCATGAATTTCCGTCCAGGTCGTGGCGTCGGTACCAAACACATCTCCGAGTGGGTCATGTCCCATAGTAGAAGTCATGCATGCAGCTGTATCGTCGTCCGGCGATTCTGAAAGAGGCGTATACTCACGGTGTTCCTCATCGAAGTCATCCTGAGACCGCAAAAACGGCGGTTTCTGCATTCTCCGCACCAGCTGTAGAGCCCGTTTCTCATCCGAAGAGCTGGTCGAGTCGAGAGCACATGACCGAGAATCAGAACGAGGACTAGAACGGCTTTCCGCCCTCTTCATACGCCGACTTCGCACCCAAGGTTCATACCAAGTAGCTTTTCGTCTGTCGATGTCAAATTCTACCTTGGCGAGGATCGGTATGATTGAAGGGGAATTCAAACCGGGCAGCTCGATATCAGGAGGCCCGTGATCTGATGAGCGGGAAGTGTCTGGGGTATTTGGTTCAGAGTGCGACGATGAGGCTCCCGCGGACTTCTCGGGACACCGGGTATCTGACATGGATGATGCAGTCGAAGCGGAGGTGGAGGGGGTAATAGGAGATGTGAATGGACGAGAATGCCCAATCCGTGTTGGAGTGAGCAAAGGGCGTCTGGACTGCGACGGACTGTTAGACTCCATAGTAAGACCGAGACCTAAAGGATTGGAGGTCCCACCCCGCGATAAGGCGATAACTTCCTCCCGTTCCGTGCGGAGCACCCTTGTCCATATGTGTTTCCATATCTCCTCTGACAACCTTGGGCCAGGTTCTCCGCCGTCTCCGCAGGTTGGAGAAGAAGAAGGCAGCGGGCTATTCTGCCCACTCTGGGGAGACGCAGTCACGAGGTAGAGGACGATTCCGATCGTGCTAGGTAAAGCATATTCCCTTGCAATGACGACGAGCTGCGTTTGGAGTGTCGACTGTAGTGCCACGAGAGTGCCGCGGCGGAACTGGGTATGATATCCGGATGCTGTCGATGGAGGAGGGGTGAGGTCGATGAAGCTGGAGGTGTCAGCGTCATGAGGGAGGTGCACTGGGGGGATTACGTGTAAGAGGTACTTAGATTGAACCGGAGATAGTAAGTTAAGGACAGTCGCAGTAGATGGTGTGACCGAGCGCCAAGGGAGATCGGTGTTTGATGAAGATGGCGAATTACCTAAACGAGGTTGAGAGTGCAATGACGCAGACAAGGCCAGCGCGGGCAAAGGCGTAGGTACACCAAGAGCATTGGCCAACTTGGCCAATCGATGGGGTGAAAGAGGCGCGCGCGGAGGAGCCCACCCCGGTCCGGGACCAGGACTCTGGGAGGAAGCGGAGCGAGAGTTTCGTTGAGGTTGCATGGCAAGTCGTGCCCGTTTTTGGTCGTTTAACACGGCAAAAATACGGATCTAGCGCTGATCCAAGAAACGATTGAGAGAGGTGACGCAAAATTGATCCTGCACTGGCATCATGTTTGAGCGGTGCGGGGGGGTAACATAGACGGGGAGATCGACGCACCTCGAGGAACCCGAGACATAAAAAAATGGGCTGTGTGTCGTCAATGGTGGGTCAGACGGTGCCAGTCGTTCGTCTACGTCGCTGAGCTCGAGGAGGAGGAAGAACCTCGATGCCTTCGAAAATGAAGCTCACGTGACCATTGTACGGGACGTTGCTAGCGCGACGACGCTCGTTGTCCCACTCGATTCCGTGTTGGTGGAAGGAGTACTTTGTCGAGATTTTTGGGCCCATCGGCATCGTCGTCTGCAGCGATATGGTGTTTAATTTCACTGACACACTCCAACTTCATCACTCTGGCAACCACCAATTCCGGACCGGTAGTGTCGAACGTTCACTGTCTACGGGGAATTCCGTCTTTTTTAATTTTTTTAATGACCACTTGATGATGCGTGAGAAGAGGAGGACATGGGCGTCCGAATCAGCGAGCGGTCGACCAGTTGGTTCACGTCGTCCTTGGAGACCCCATTGTCCTTGTTTTTCCGCTTCTCCTTCTTCCTTTCTTTGACCTCTTGTCACGTTCCGTGTACGATCTCACTCTTACCCTTTTTTTTTTTTTTTTTTCATTTCAGTCCACGACCCATCCACGACCCTCAGACGACATGGATCACCAACACCAGCAGCATAACCACCAACAACACATCCCCGATGATCACAACCCAAATCTCAACCAGACAGGGCCTTATGGTTATTATCCTGCCGAGCACGAACCCTCTTACCCTCTCGCATACAACCACCAGATGCACCACCAGCACTCTTATCCGCTTCAGCATCATGCCACTCATCCTCGTGGGTGCACTTCCTCGTGTTTTTTACTCGCCTCTGCCTCATGTTGATCTGATAATGGGCTCGTGTACTTTGTATGTAGGTCATCTATCTGCACCAGACCTCCATCAAGGCCTGCAGTTCCATAATCTCAGCCTCATGCCCACGCATCAATATCCGCCGCCACCCGTGTACACCTCATCGCCACAACATGTGCCAATGGCCTTGCCTGCTGTCTCCCCCCCTCCGCCCTCCCCTCACATGTACGATCCCTTGTCCCCTCCCATTTCAGGATCAGACACATCTGCGGACGGCATCTACCACCATTCCAGAAACAGCAGCGGGACTGGCTCCCCTTCTTCGTCCAGAGGAACTAGCTTAGTACATCGCACTACCCTACGTTACAATCCGACCCCTTCCCCAACGACGAGCTCTTCCGGCAGACGTGGTCGTGCCCGTTCTTTAAACGACTCCGACGACGAAGATATGGGTGCCACCTTCGTAGAGAACCTCGCTCACTCCCGCAAAGAAGCGACGCGGCGGCAAAGAATCGAGGCTGAGCAGAGGCGGAGAGACGAATTACGCGACGGCTATGCGAAATTGAAAGACGTCCTCCCCGTCTCAAACCAGAAGAGCAGCAAGGTTTCGCTGCTCGAGCGAGGTAGGCCCCATCGACTGTCGGATAGTCATCCACTCACCCCCCTGTCTTTCTTTAGCAACCAACCACATCATCTTCCTCGAAAAGTCCACACAGGAGATGCAGGCTCGTCTCCTCGTGCTGGAACAGGAAGTTCAACGGTTGCGTGCCGTCAACGAAAAAATCTCACTCAGTGTCACCGGTACACCCCCACCCACCACCAATAACAGCATCCATGGCGTTGATAACAGCAGACCATTGTCGCCTCCGCCCGAACCGGTGATGCCGAGCCACTCGCTCACTCACGTGCAAGGACAGGAGCCACCGCGCGAGGACTCCCGCAGTCCTGCCGCTTCAGAAGGATACTGAATAGGATCCAAATCAAACTCGCTGCCTTAATGGACCTTGCCCCCTTTTCATCCTCTTTTCATTGTTTTCTTACCATTCTTGCCTCATCGCATATTCTGTATTTTTTGTATTCCTGCTGCGGGCGAAATCAAGGGAGAGCGACACCCTTACTCGAACATGACTTGTCGAGCTTGCAGCGCTGTGCGCGAAACCTCATTCAAAACACACACCCTTTCCCTCCTTCCCCCTACGCTGTCAACGACTCGATGTCGCTGACCGGCCGCTCAAGTCAAGTCAAGTCGATCCGAGAGTGCGCGGTCATTTATCGGCCGCACCATCTTGTTGATCGATAAGCCCTTTGACTTCTTTTCCGCCTTATTTCTCCCGTCCCGCCTATTCCCAGTGGATATGCCCCACCTTCGCACAATCTCCCTTGCGCCCCTTATTTCACATTTTCTCAGCACTCACTCACGTTGCGCCTTTCTCGACGGCCAATCATCCATTCATCGATACCACTCAGCACTGTTACCCTCACGCGACTCTCTTCATCGTCTGTGATTGGACGCTTGTCCACCTTGCTACGACCGCAGGCACGACATCACGACCGAACGAACCGATTCTTGACGAATACTTGACGAATTCACGCGACAGAAGAAGCAGGGAGCTTGCGCCGAGTTTTGTGACATCTCATCCGCCGAAACAACATGTAGTGGTCAGCTGTTTACTCTGCTCCAATTTTGGATGGGAAGACCGCTTGGCCTCGGCTTCCCTGCGGGGAGCGATCGTTGTCACCGGGTGCCCACTCTAGCAGTGGGCTGGAGAAAAAAAATGGCCATCGAAAGAAGGGTGGTGCTGGACTGCTCCAGAAGGACTGATCTCGCACTTGTCGGCGAGATTTGTTGATACATCGAACTACTCTGTTTTCATAGTCACGACACATGCAATATCGTATCCTCTTCTTTTTGCAATTCGCTAGATTATTGACAATATCGACGAACGTGCTTAGCGGGTTCCCGTCTGGCACTAGGGTAAGAAGAAAGGGGAGCTGCGCAAGAGGACCCTCGATTGCAACTAGGCTCATCAAGCTACGGGAACCCGTGTATCAATGAGGCGCAAACCCTGAGCAAATTTGCGTTCCACAGAAGCGGGCCACGCTGCTGCGCAAGGCCACGTCCTGTGACGTCCAGCATTATCGGACGCCGGAGTCAGCCACTGCCATCGGGCAATGTTGACAGCGTGACGTAGCAAGGGCCTTCCCATATGATGACGAAACGGGCTCCAGTACATACCAGGTCAAAGTGATTACGCTCGTTCTGGTTCCTCGGCGTCTAGAGGACTTGATCAAAAGGAAAGGGTTATGTGAAGTGACGATGCGAATACGGTATTTCTCTGATGCGGCGATGGGTGGCGGGGTTTTCCACGAGACACAACGCGTGACGACCCTGAATGTGCGTTGCGGCGGCATGCCAGTGGGTACAGGATGACTTGAAACCCGGACAAGTCAAGTCGGAGCTTGAGCTAAACGGTCGAGAACGTAGATGATGCGATTTGGGCGGAGGGGTCAGCGTGTCCGGACACCGGTACGCCCGTCGGACCGTCTATGGCCATACGTACCAACGACTACAAGTCACCTCCATTCCTCGACGTCCCTTGTAGCGAGGAACGTATGAGCCGGATCAGTGCCATCGGTTCCGAGTATGGAGCTCAAACGACATCATCTCAGACAAAGACGGGGGGGTTGCCGTAGGGAGAACCTGCACCGATTCAGCGAGACTGCGATGTCTTCCTGAACGGGTCAAACACGGCGGAGATGAAATAGGCAAAGTCTTTGGGGGTGTAGATTTGTTCCATTCTTTGATTGGCAGAGAGGGGAGAGCTCTCTCTCGCACAGACCTGATTGAGGGGCGAAAGACTGATCTGCGGCCGATGACATGAGGCAGGAACGCCGCATAAGTCAAATACTGACACCGTCTGCCCTCTTTGAAATCGGCGGGCTCGAATGTATCCCAGGCCAGTGTCCCAGGCGATGTGAGATCATGGGAGCACTGCGAGTGGGAAGGGCAAAGCAAAGTATAGTTTAGAGGGGGAAGAATGTGTGTGGCGTAGCGAGCACCGATGCGGCAGATCTCACTCATCTGATCAACCACGTATACTTTTGGGGGAAATTGGACAGCGAAGAACTGTCACTCAGTCACGCGTGACCCCCTTCCATCATGACATTGACAATACAGTACCCTAGAATCTAAAATATCCCTACCCCTCTTTCCACGACAAATTCAGGTTCCCGAGCAGTCTACAGCAATCTGGTAGGCGTTTTTCTAGCGCACTAACTAAACTAGTCACCCACAGGAATTTCTAGGACGGAAGGCCGTGCGTTCAATCAGCGCACTCTTGTTTGGCAAGCGATCAAGGGACATGTCATCCCTTTTCATCTCGTTCATTTTTGACCTGCTTCTAGAATGGAAGGGAACCCCCAATACAACGTCGCTGGCTGTGATTCGTCCCATCGAGGCACAACATGGAATATTCTTCTGCCCCACTCGCTCGTCACTCGAGGGTGATCTGATCGTACGACCACTATCTTTTTCGTTCGTGGTCTCGACACTCATCGTGCGTCTGTTTTTGCTATGTCCATCTTTGGTCGCGCTGAATTTCAATTCTATTCCCAACGGAATGGTCCACGCAGCTGATGCGCCCTCTTTACGGCGTCCTTCGTCCGCCAAGTTATGTGTTCCCGTGCCATGTCGCTTTTTGACTGGAGTTAACACAGATTGTACTGTCGTGTTGTGACGGTCATTGACCATACGGTGAGTGTGCGGGGTGTGCGGATAACGTGAACAG
>JBBPOF010000216.1:0-34938 GCA_038091315.1 Porphyrellus cyaneotinctus | reverse complement strand
GGGGATGAGCCGTGTCCACCTGGCTGGGTGTGGGATTGCGTCTGTGGGAGAACGGATGAGTGCCGAGGACCATGATGGGGTTTTGATGAAGATTTGGTGGCGGCGCTGGCAGCAGAAGAGGATCCTGTGGTTCTGGCGCGATCGTGCACCGTTGAGGACACAGAGCGCCCGTCCCGGGAAGGAACGCCGTTGACACTCGTTGGTTCCTCGGTGGAGGATTCATCTCCGTCTTCGGGAGTCTGAGTGCCATTTGGGGGCTCAGCACTAACGGGCTAGCGTGAGTGAAATCCCAGATTTTGTGTAATAAGTCACAGGAATCGAACAAGGCATCAATCACAAGACTCATCAAGCGACATGTGGATAGAGCTTACGCGTGGAGGAATCGGATGTTTGGAGGCTTGGCATGTTGCCGTTTGTGCGGCTATTGCGGACCCCGAGATGAATGCGGGATGATTGGTGTTGATGTACGCAGCCTGTATCTCAATGAGGCTTTGTGCATATTCCGATGTAGGACCAAGGCGTTCTCTCAAAAGTTCCGATACGCATTCAATCAGTTGGGCATGTAGGCGGGGGAATCTCTCCAAATCCTGTACTCGAGCGTCAGATATATGGAACAAGGTGCTTTTAAAAATGACGAAATCGCCATACCGGGCTTGTACAATTATGGCAGAGTTTGACAAGTTCTTCATAGACAAGCTCTACGCAGCGAAGGCTTGGCGCTTCTAGTAGTTTTATTTGTGGCTTTACCAATAGATCAAATGCCGCTTCGGGAACAAAAAGACTGGGCCTTGGACCTGTAGAATTCCGGATTGCTGTGCGGATATCTTGGTTATCCAGGCCTGCTGTGGAGTCTATAGAAGCAAGTGCATGACCGAAAACGTCGTTGAAGATATAGTATATCCGCGCGCCACCTGATAGCTCCTTTGTGGACATGTCAACCTTGGTACCTTCGATGGATGCGATGAAATCATGTGCAAATTGGTTCATGAGACGCAATATTAATGCCCCTTGCTAATAGACGTTGGGTTATTAAGTGGAGCATATTCAAAGTCCAACCCACCAGGTTCTTGTCACCGAAGATGGCAGCGTCACCAAACGAGTTAAGTTCTTGCTGTGCTTGACCCATTAGTGTGTTCAAACGCGCCTTCATATCGGGGAGCTTCTCCCTTATATGATTTATCAAAACCTGCATAGGCTGTAGCATCACCTCAATTTTTTTGCATCATCATTACACACCTGGTTCAGCGTCCGCGCGAGATACTTGGTCCCATTCTTATGGGCGATATTTCGATACGCGGCGTGGTTTTTGAAGAATTCAGCTTCCGAATCAAGAGCATCCGTCATACTCTTCTCAGAGATGATGTCCTGCTGGCTTCTGTTGACGACACCCATGAAACCTAGTTTGAGGGGATATACGCGTCCAGTCAGGATATCGAGTGCATTGGTTCCGGCATCCATAATATCGAGCTTCGTTAAAACACCTATTGTCCGACGACCTTGGGGGTCAACACCTCGTGCTAGCTTTAGTGAATCGGAGTTGGCAAGGTCGACGTTGGCGGGAGAGACGGCAAGAATGACGCTTTAAAATATGTCAATCACACACGAAAAGCGCCAGTTTCCAACCCACCTATTTGGTGCTGAGATATACTCGGTGACTAGGTTTCTGATCTGGCGTTCAATATCACTCGGTTGATCTCCTACAGGAATCTTGGGCGCGCATAAACTCAAGTACAGAATAACTACAACATGTACATACCTTTGTCAGTCCCGGCAAGTCTACCAAGGTTAGATCCAAGACATTGGGACTATAAATCCGGAGTGAGATGGGTAGGCGGCTAATTCCTTTGTTCTGCCCTGCAACGCGGTATGTTTCTTGCTCGATTTCTCGGCGAATTTCATTGAAGTCGGTGAAGCGCTTGTCGAGATGAAGGAATTGACCCCATTCAGTGTAGGGAGGCGGGCTCGTGGAGGGACCCGGAGTGGGTGTGTGGATGAGCTGGAGGACTAGAGGTCTGCGTGTGACAATGCCTTGACCACGGGGAAGGAAATCTCGTCCGACGATGCTATACGAGAACGTAGCGTTAATGGTCGTGAGTGAAAACAAAGGTCGAAACGCACTTCTCTAGTACACTAGATTTACCCGCTGACTGGCTGCCCACCTGAATGAAGGTCAGGGGCGGTTTTGCCGGAGTAAGAAAGACAACCTACAACCACTAGCTGGGGCATATCCAGCTCGCCACCTGAATGAATGAATATCGCCCACTGCCCAAGAGTACGAGCACGGCCGTTGGAACGCACCAAGATTGCTGAAAGTATCCTGAAGATGATTGACGAGCATGATGAGCTCTGAGTCCATCTTGTTGACGATTCGATTGTACTGGAGAAGGTGTTGGCGGGAAGAACGAACCCCGAACGCGCGCTGAGATTTGCTCCGAGCAGGCGCGCCAACGCGTCGACACGGCTCACCTCAGCTTTGGCCGTATTTGGTCCTATGGGTTCATATGTCTATACAGGTACTGCAAATATGATAGAAAGCAAACAGTCCTTCTACTCATAATCTAGTAGCTAATCACGAGCCGGTATACGTTTAGATCGCCTTTTCTTTGACCAAGCCTGGTCGAAGCATGGTGCATGATATCAGACAACGAACAACCAACGACGAAATCACTTACGCTCGACCTCGGTGACGGCATTTGCAAGAATATCCCTCTGCGTCTTCTCATCCTTGAGGCCAGTCAGGACTTTTGAAATAACGGTCTTGGCAAGCTCAGCCTGTTCGCTTTCCTTCTGCTGCTGCTCGTAGCGGACCCAGCTGTCGAGGACAGATTTAAGCTCGCTGGCCACAGTGACCTTTTGACGCTGCACGAAAGCCTCGTTCTCCAATTTAGCAGTCTCCTGCAACATAGTGAAGTCATGTTCAGATTTAATCCAATCTACTATAGTACAGAGCTCACCTTTGAAAGAGCAAAGAGACCCTCGGTGAGCGAAACGACATCTTTCATCTGCTCGACAGAGTTGATACGGTCCTTAACAGCTTGTGTGTGTCCTGCGCGTGCATCATTAAGGACAGCCTTGATGCGTTCAATGTGGCCGTTTGCCCAACTCTTGTACGGTTCTTGGATTGCCTACCAGTACATTCGGCAATAATCCTGACATAGCACCACTCGACATACCTGGTAAATGTAGGCAAAGAGAATGAAAGTGCCAACAGCTACGACTGTTTCCTCGTTCACAACGTAGATCTCTTGCGAAATAGCGGTGGCGAGGAGACCCGTTCCAAGGAGTGCCGCACCAGTCTTGGTGATGAGGCCCGGAGACGAAGGAAGATTGTTAATGATTTCGGAGGCGCGCTCCGCCGGTGGAGGGTTGCTGCTCATCGAACGACTGCATGAATGGCATTACTTTGGTTCTTGCTCCATAAGTGAAGCAGTTAAACATACACAGAGATGGCCCGAGCGACAGTTGGCACGGCGCGCGTTCGGGCTGTTAAAACAAGTTATCGCGATATATAGAACTGCAACATAGCCAAATACTTGCCCGATGCCTTGAGGGAGTTGAGGGCAATCCGGGACGCCATGGACGGGTAAAAGACAGAATTGGTGAAGAACTTGTGCTCGTACACTAAGAACACTAGCAATACCGTGGGAATACAAATATTCCGATTTGCCACGAACAAGTGTTATTATATAATCAGTCTTACTCAACTCCTGACACCGAGTAGAATCTGAGATATCTGTGGCGATATTGCAAACATTGTTGGAGCTGTGCAATTTGGAGCCATCTCTACTTGATGATGGACTGCAATATTACATCCGATGATCTCCACGTTCTCTTTACTCACTAGGCTGTTCTTCAATCAATATGTTCAGCGATTCAGATTCTGGTGCGCATCACAATTCAATGCAGAGGATGATAGCCTACTGACTTGTCCATGCCAACCCGCAAACAGACGCCATGAAGAAATCTTCGGACTGTCTATGATAGTGCTATCAGGAAACGTAGTGCGCAGACTATCCGATAGATTCCGTTCCAATCAAAAAATGCGCAATCTTCGAATCGCACCTGAACGGATCTCCGTATCCGGTTTATCATCAAATGTGGCGTACCTACGTCCTGAAAAGCTGCAACGATATGCGTGTGAGATGGCGTTTTGTTGCTGAAACCACAGTGCGTAGGATGGTGAGAACACATTGTTGAATTCTTGCAAACGCACATCCACTGGAGTCCCTATGTATATCCTCGGGATCATCAAGGTTAGGTCACAGGGAAGCCGAGCCGAGCTTCACACGGGCGTGCAGTTTACTTTCCTGACGCTTCCTGGTTCTGTAGCCAGGAACACGGTGCGTTCCGATAGCACCATCAACCAACACTTCATTTGCATCATGTGTACCCTCGAGGCGTGCCTGAAACAAGAACCGTCGTCCTTGATACTGCAGGGCCGCTGGATCGGGGAAACAAGCTGTCTACAATTAAGGTACCCACGCCAGTCGTGCCTTAACTCAGGGGTTTCTACTTCAATGTTTTGCCCTGAGCCCGTCACAATATCTGGCACGCCTCCCGACGTTATAAAGGATGGTTTCGCCAGCGAGTACACAGCCTCTCATCAGATATCTCGTCATGCATCCTGTAGAGCGAGCGTTATCATTTCATGTCTACAGAGTAGGCGGCTTCCTTGGTGACGACAAGATCGTGAAAGCACAAGACAAAACCACAAACATGTGGGTACTCGTCCTTGTGGCCTTCCCTCCTTTGCTTGTGGAGCAGTCACGCAACACTCGCTCGTAGGTATTACCTCAAAGTGTGCAGATACGATACGCACTGGCAATTTGCCCTGCTTGCTGACGGACCCAACGGAGCACTCGTCTGCCGAGCTTCATCAGGCTATACAGGACCACCCATGACAGGTGACATGTCTCCAGGACCAATATTGGTCGACATCACCTCCGAACGGTACCCTGTTTATATCATGAGACGCCGCGGTGCCTTTGGAGGTACCCAGTATTTTCTTGGACCTGATGATAGGGTATATCAATGGCGGTCAAGTGCGCGATTATGGCGAAACGACATGCAGGTGCGCTCATACTGTGCCTAAATGGTTTCTGTAGAGACTGTCACGGGTTGCTGATCCTTTCCTTTAGTGCTTGGATACAAGTGGAGAGATCATGGCTACATATCGTGCTACCGCAATGGCCAGATCCAAGGATGGCGAGCTGTGCGTTTATCCGGTATGGAATTGCTTGCATCTTCTTCAGTATATTGACTCGTGGGGTACGTAGTCAGGACAATTCATGACCGACCTCCTGGTTGCTACGAGCCTTGCAATACGAACGCCCAACCATTAAATGAAATTCGGTGTAAGTTGCTTCCAAGGAATGGTCAATGAGGATGCTGGTGTAGGTAAATTGGAAGGCTCGTTCACATCGATGGGCAGTAAGGTGGCTAATATTGTCGCACAGTGGTCCCGTCGATCGTTGTGTGGGAGTGGCTTCCGAGCCTCACCATCGCCCATTCCCACATGGCACACGCGAGGGATCTACCTCTCGCCGTCATATGGACCCAATCCGGTCGTTGTCTCAAGCGATGTGGCACTGGTTTCGGAGTCTTCCACTTTGAGGCTTTCAGGGTCAAAGGCGGATCTGTGCCAACTTATTTGGCATGAAACTATGTGTTTGAGATCCTATCCGAGGTAGATGTTGGTCTACTTACTTTCTCCTCTCAGTTGTGTAGAGCGGCGTCACCACCTACTAATCCATAGACATGTAAACCTGCAGATAGAATGTTGCCACTACCCTACATTCGTGTAGTTGTGATCACAGATCAATATTTTAGAGCGACCCGAATGGTGTACAAAATGTGAACCTTTACCAAGTATGTTTCATTTCAAGTTTAGCGTTAACCTCAGTATCGTATCCGGACACCCGGGCCGCGCACGCACGCCCAAACACCATTGTCAAACTGTTCGTCATCTAGAAATAGCACAACAGTCGGCATCACCGCTCTAATTTCTTATTAAGACGGCGGCGTATGCGCCTTCCACTTACGCCGGCACTGGCGCATCCTTTGTTTCAGCCACTGATCCGCAAGAACCCGCGGTGTACAGTATCCACATCATGCCGCTTCGAACGAAGTGGTCTTCGGCAGGCATGTCTACCGACACGATCACTCGTTCGTTGTGTAAACCGTTGTGTTTGCACATCTATCGCGTCGGCGGGTTCTGGGGTGACGACAAGATCGTGAGGGCGGACGACAGAAAGACACCCAGGTGAGCCTTGCTCCTGAGTCGTCCGGGTTGCGGTCCCACCACCCTTGCGTGCTCCGACCAAATCGTTTTCTGTATCATAGACGTACCCATGTCGACCGATGTCTGACACGGGACGCTCGACAGATATTATTCAAAGGGAACCCGACATGCCACGAGTTGGGAATTCGCACTGCATGTCGGCGGTCCGAACGGCGTCGTGGTCTGCCACGTCAAGTCACCGTATCTTGGACCGCCATTACTAGCAACCGATCCAAGTCCTGTGAACATTACCATCATTGGTTCGGAACGACATGTCGTTCAAGTACACCGCGGGAATAAATCCTCTGATGGAATGTATGCATTCAAGGACCTCGATGACCAAGAATATCGTTGGCAACCGATCCGACGAGTATGGGGAAAGAAAATGGAGGTACGTCGACCGTCATGTTGAAAGAGGATGTCTGAGGTTACTTGCGTTGCGCTCGTGTAGTGTCTGAACTCACGGAATCAGGTCGTAGCGACCTACCGCATCACATTGTTTGCGATATCCAAGGACGGGGAGCTTCGTGTTCATCAGGTCTGCACTCGTTAATTCGTTCGTCTGGCAGCTGAACGGGAGGACAGACTGCTCAGTCCATGACCGACCTTCTCCTTGCAACTTGTGTTGCAATGCGGACACCAGATTATTAGATCTGGTGGTCCCTCGTGAATCTTCTCGGTCACATAGATGGATCAGGCTCGGAGCTTCCTCGCTTACTTACCATCATTGTACACATTAACGCTGCACGCCTTGTTCTTCTAATTTTATATCCAGATCGGAAAGCACTCGTACACTATCCACTAAACCCAGACTGTCATCTAAGCTGAGAACTGTGCAATTGACAGAGCACCCGTGGCCGAATAAAGAACTTCCTTCCCTCCTAGACTAACCTAACATCCCTATACGCCTTCACCACACGTGGCGAAATGACATTCCCCCATAGGTCTTCCCCAGCTCGAACAGGGTCGCAAGCTGGCCATTGTCCACGCCATTCTTCTCCGCTGATTCTAGGAGATGGCTTCGCATCGCCTGCACTTCCTCCATTGTTAACGTGAGCGTGTCGCTCCCAGACTGATCCACGCCGTGGAGGCGAGCGGAATCGTCGCCAAGATTCGTCGGATCCATCCGTGGAGCCACGTTCGTGGTCGCTTCTGCAATCGAATCGTCGGAACCTTGTTCGTTGTTGCTCGACACTTGGGTGTTCTTGTCCGCTTCTGGTCCGTCCTCGGACCCTTTGCTCAAAGATCGTCGCGCCGAACTGAGGCTGACATCGCCCTTGACGTCTGGTCGGCGAGGTGAGACCGTATATACACAGACTCGTGCGTGATCCGCAAAGGTGATCTTCTTGGGCGACTTAATCTTGTGGTCGGTGTGCTTCACGATCGATAACGTCATGCCTGTCTCCGCGTCCTCAGTTATCGGGAACCGCCGACGTCTGATGGACGGAGGTAGGTTGGTAAAGTCGATCGTGCGAATAGATGTCATCTTCTCCTGCTTATCGATGGAGTTGGCTGGCGAAGACAGTGAGAGAGCTGTGTCAACAGAAAGATGACGTTCGTTGGCCGCGGTAGGTTTGTTAGGTGTGTCGGCAGACTGCATCGTGGTCATGTAACCACGCGGTGCACCGGCGGCTCCGTCTTGTCCATGCTCCTTGCTAAATTCGTCATCGTCCCTCGCAGCATCGTAGACATCTCGGAGCCAATCGAGGGGCGGGACTGCATCCCTACGCGATCTTCCGCCCTCTGGACTGAAGGATGGATCAAATCGAAGTTTGCGTTGCTTTTTCGGCCGCCGTGGTATACCATCTTTATCGAATCCAGAGAACACGAGGAAACCACTCGGTGAGTCGAAATAGGCTTGTTCTATCTTACGTTTTCGTGGCATGCTTGTCGGCGTACTTGGTGTGTCGGACGTTTGAAGGGGTGTTGGTCCAGATTCGCCGGATTCGGTGTCGTTGAGTTCTCTTGGTTCGGACAATGGAACAAATATCGGGGTTGACAAGTCGCTGGTCAACTTGTAAGGGGGTTCGGGAGCGAACCTGTCTATCAAGTGAAAAGTTAGGTATGCACGCAGGGCTCGTCGAGGGTCGAAGGCGAGATAAAAAGGAAGTGCGCCTGGGGGAATAAAATGGCCTACCATCGAGAATATACTCTGAAATAGGTACTTGAAATGCTTCGTCGACGCAATGCACGATCCACCCTGCATGGATCACCTACAACCAAGGTTAGTATGAGCGCATACATTCAACTATGCCACATGTCCGGCGCTGTATATGCGCACCATGACAGACTTGGCAAACAACTTCTTCACCCACGGCTCTGAAGGGTCGGTCGCGAAGAAATACCGGGCTCGCACGTCTAGGGTAGTTCCTGTAGAAACCTCCCCGCCGTATGCGACTTTATAGGTTCCTACGTTAGCCCTCCAGTAGAGCCCTTGCTTGGAACTCACCCCATTTCTCTGAGACGGCCCTTGGTACACGATTGCTAAAATACGCTAGAATACCGTTGCCAATGTCGTTAGAAAGTGAATATCCACACTGCTCACCAGATCCTGAGAATAATGGCGTCTCAGTGTATTTCCCTGAGAGATCGGTTGTCCAAAGACCCAATATTTTCTTCAGTGCACTAAGCATGAAGACAGGTATAGTTTTGCGAGTGGTGCAAGTCAAGCACAGAGTCAACGTCCCTGATGAGTCGGTGTAGAGATGAACTTGCCTATTTGGGTAACTCCCATTGACGGTGAGGACTCGTCCGCTTCGCGCGGGTGTCGCTCCAGCACCACTGGCACTCAAAGTCCCCGTTGAGTGGCGCGCCATGGACGCCAACTCACTCGCTTCGAAACCACCTCCACATGCGGGGTCTGTGGAAGACCACGCAAGATTCAAGGTACGATTCCGTTCTTTATCCTCTGAACGTCGGTGACTTTCACAGTACATTGTCAAACACAACCCAACGTCTTTCCCTGACGCTCTTCTTCCATAGGCTCCCGCTCCTCCCCAGCGTATCGGCCCACGATACAAAGAAAAGTGCGTTTCGGAAGTCTGTCGAACGTATTCAACCACAAGCTCATATACTACCCAAGGTACCAGGCACTTCGTGAAAAGTTCGATCAAGTCAGTGCGGTACGTCATGCCAATACCCTTGCATCACCTCCCCACTAACGCACCACCATCCACACGGACGTCCATCTCACAAAAATCCGCAATACAGCAACACGACACCCACCAACGTGACCTCGAACTCGCCAACACTCGGATGCGGAGGCTTCAGGCGGAAAACGAGTCTGTCTCTCTCCACGCTCCATATCGCACGCGGACGCACTCATCGTTTGGTCACGTCTAGTCTGCTTCTCGATGCCATCAGCATCACGGTACCTGCCACGCCGTCATTGTTGCGCCACATTCGTCCTTCCTCGACGGGCACTTCCTCGATCCCAATGACGTCATTCACGCATCCTCCTCCTCCGTATCCCCCACCCATTCCGACGAACGGACACGCGTATGACTACGCCAACGGGAGGTACTGTGAACGTGATAGGGAGTATGACCGATCTGAGGTGGGCACCGATTTTTCGTAATTGTTGTGGGTTAATTTTTTGGGTAGATGGATCCCGTGGATCGGTCAAACGACCCTTCTCCCCATGGATCGAGTGTGAGCGGACGACCTTCGTAGGGTTTAGATTGTCATGTGTTATGTGCTTTTGGGTGCACCTTAGGGACTTTTGGTGATTCTTCCTTTGTATGATGATCAAAAGAAATAGGAGATACAAACTCGTCCACCCAACGAGTTTGACATCTTCATCAATCAATCTGTCATACGTATGTACATACTACTATTCGGCATCGTGATGTACAGGCACAATGAAGCTGCAGGGACTCGGAGTCAAAGCTGCTTCGAGTCGAACGATCCAGTTCGAGTGGTATTAATATTCTTGATCGGACCATGGAACCACTTGTGCGCAGACACCACCCACGAAACTGAGGAAAAGATGAAAACGGCTACGATGATCACGACAGCATAGTCTGCATACATCAGTTCCCAAGCACGGGTACCAGTGACGGCAATGACTCACTCATGCCTTGAGCGCTCGTCGCTTGGGAGGATGGGAAAAGCAAGAGTATGACAATAAAGGCGACCCACGATACGGCAACGATTCCGACAGGCATGTACCATCGTCCAAGGGAGAAGTATCCCGGAGTGAACGCGTTCCGTCCGGAAGTAATCCGCAGAAAGATTGGCGTCGCATATGATACATACAGGCTGATAACGGATGCCCTGGAGTGAAAAAAAAAGGATGTTGATCACATTCTCCGCAAAACTACGTTGAAGGGAAGACTGACCCGGCGAGCGAAGCTAGCACGGCAGCCGAGAAGCCGAGAAGACCACAGATGGCGGCGGAGACCATCACGAACCAGACGGCATTGACTGGTGTTTGTGTATGTCGGTTGATTTGCTTCCACCAACGAGAACCAGGGAGAGCATTATCCCTGGCAAACGCAAACACGACACGGGAAGCATCTACACCTTGAGCAGCCCCTGTCACGAACTAACGGGTGCATTATGCGACTGTCATTCGAAAAGCTTCGAGGGCCATCTTACCTGAACAACGATAATGAAACTCCAGATTGCCAACATGCCCCGTTTCCCTAATACGTCCAGGAAGAGTTGGCCCATTGGCAGGGGTAAATCCGTGGTGAGCAGGGAGGAAACCGATTTCGTCGCAAAAGATGCCGCGATCAGTACCAGCCATCCAAGGATTTCTGTGCAGGCCACTCCAAGGATGATGGCAATTGGCGCACTACGTTCCGCACCGGCAACCTCCTCCGAAATGTGGGCCGCGGAATCGTCTGATACATTTCAGAGGCAGTTTCGTGTTAATAAGGTGGACGCTTACAGCCCGTCAGCGTCCACATTGGCGCTGTGAACGCCAACAAGAATGCCCAGCCATCTAATCAATATGAGTAAGACAACCACGTACTACGTAGGTTGTGGAACAACGTACCATTAGCCCAACCCGTGTTGTTCTCGAACAACGTGAAGGCATCTTTTGTCGATACCTTGTCGCCACCGGATACCACGAGCAAAGCGACGATCGCAGCCAGAGTTGTCCCCCCTTGGTCCATGACTCGTCATTATAAAGTTATTTCGGAAGCCAGCTTAGACGCACCATTCACAATGACATAAAAGAGGTTGAGTCTGGCGAGAACGTTGGTCGCCGTCGAGCAGACGAGGCCGTGGAAAAACAGAATTGCCAACAGAATCCCGTAAGTTGCACCCGGACTCAGCACGATCGCCCCATTTGATCCCACAGTGATAGCAGACGTGATCATCTGCGCGCTGTCGGATCGATAATCAGAACTGTGTGCTTGCAAAGGGACACGTAACAGACCATGCAAAATCGATCGAACACACGAGCGTTACCTGACCGGTGATGTTGGCCCACCCCGTGATCCAGCTTGCCAGAGGAGCATATTTCGGAGGCGCCAATTTGGCGGAAAAGTAGTAAAGCCCAGCAGACGTCCTGGATTCAGAGGCCTTTTAAAAGCGAAATACACAGGCGATGTTTCCGACTCACGGCATGGAAGACACAAGTTCGGCCATGGAAAGTGCTATCGCCATCACGAAGAAACAAGGGATGAGCCATCCCCATACCATCCCGACGTGACCACCTGATCCCATTCGATGTCTTACATCACGACATATGGCAGGAATGACACACCGGAGACCAGGGGAAATGAGAACGTGGAAGTGACGGAGGCGATCACACCCATAATGGAGATTGCAAAAGCAATCGTTTCCAGCATCTTGACGCCATCATGTTAGATATATGGATCGGTCGCTGAACGGACTTGGCACACACCGAGAACTCACGCTTGAACTCAGCCTTGTAACCGAGTTCTGCGAGTAGCTCGTCGTCTGCATTGCGGAATCTCGGGAACCCTTCGTTCACTTCGCGTGTCTTCACCTCAACATTGATATCAGCAGCCTTTTCATCTGTAATCATTTTCAGAGATAGATGAAGATAGATGCAAATGGGGGATGTGAATGGGTGTGCCTCTCACCAAGTCTATCCACTTTTTGGTTTTTGTTACCAGAGATAAGGCCAGGGGGCAACCCGAAGACTCCCTTGGTAATACCTTCCTTATCTCAGGGGCAACATGATGTGGCGTCCCGGTGGTGAAAAGACAACGGAGCGTCAGAAAAGTGGTTTATCGGGCAAGAGTCGCCAAAACCACTACCATCCCTTCAAATGAGGTGAACCGGACGTGAGGTGCATAATGGTGAGGGCATGCGTTCCAGATATCTACCTACTCAACAAGGGCACCGCAAGGCGACGGTAAGTACTTCAGCGACCTTGGTCGTGAGAAGAGATTGCACTGGTCTGTGGTTTCTGTTTTTCCGCAAGCCCACGACTGCCAATCTCCACAGTTCCCGAATTTGCAGCTATGAACGTGTGACTTGCAAAAACTCATCAGTAAACGTTCTTTATCTGGCTTTACGCGACTTATTCTGCTTAGCTGAATATCGCAACATCTCCATCTCCAAACACATACAAAAAACCAGTTTCTAAGCCGGATTTTTGATAAAATATATGTAGTGTACTGAAGTTTGGAATTACATAATTATGGCAGTGCGGAAAGCCAAATAAAGAAGCGTGTAAGTTTCGTCAAGGACAATCAGTGATCAATCATTTTGGATTGACGAGTCTGCACGCTCGTCTCACACGATCGCCATGCTCATCCCATCGTCCCGTGTACTGGCCGACTGTCGAGCGGAACAAGGTCCCCGCTCGTCCAACTTGTGCGTGTTCGTCGTCCATTGTCTGATTGCATCGGTGGAACAAACCGGATATCAACGATCACGTTGTTAAATGTCCATTTATTGAGATAGCGCGACGTCCCACATTGTAACTAGATAACGCCATACAGGGGTATACTAGGGTAGTATGACGAGATAGAAATTGACTCCAGCTGGATAAAACTTTCCCTCAGTGTAAGGGAGTTAACCGGACGAAAGGAAGAACGATGTATATGTGTGCTCTAAATGTCGACCGAGTAATCTCATCCCTAGTAATTTGGCTGGCAAAGTCGATTCCAGTCCACTGTGGGAGACGATCAATGTCCAGCTTTGTGCTAGCATGCATAGGACATACTTGGAACTACTGGCTCTTCTTGAATGGCTGTTAGGTTTGTTGCCTCTGCCATCACGACAGCAAATCCGCTGCACGCAAGGGTTAGTTTTTGGAATCACGCCAACCCATCAAAGTTAACATACCGGTTGAGATGCCGGTCGATGTGACTGAATATGGACATGTAAGATGGCAATCTCAAAGGACTCGAGGCACTCACCAGTGGAGGAACCAAGGTCCCGCATTGTTCGTGACAAAACGGATGGTCACGTTGTCCGTAGAGCTGTTACCTATGGAGACAGTGTCACGCCGGACAGGATTCACGAAATTCGTCTTGTTGCTACCCGCAACTCTGACAACGTCGAAGTTGTGCTGCAAAAAGCTCAGCTACAGGCGGGGAAAGGTGGGATAGGCTACGTACGCCGTGCAGATGCACAGGGTGCTGAAGAATGCAGAGTCAACATGTAATATCATCCTGGTGGCATGGTACTTACGGGGAAACCAGCAGCGGCAGTAGGGTAGGGGAAGCTTATTTCTACAACCTTGTTCGGGGGAAGCGTATAGACACTTCCATTTGGCAACAGTTGCGAAGCTTGTTTTGCTCCACTAAGAATCTGAAGAAGCACAGGGACAGGGGGGTGGACGTATTGCACCTTGTTAATCGAAAAGTAATCGTCCGAGGTGGAGTTCACTTGAAATACAAGGTTCACATCCGCCTTTCCAATCTCCGGTATCCCGGGGGCCCCTGGGTCCACGAGTGGGTGAAGGCTGCCCTCGTCGAACGGGAGATCATACGGGCCGGCATTCGACGTAGGGTCCTCATCTGCCGCTCCATCATAACGGAGGATGGCCTTGTTTTGACCGCCAGAATACGTGGAGTTGGGTGCGCTGCTCAAAGCACGAATCCAATAATTCCCAACGGTCTTGTTTGCGGTGACAACCACGGAGTAGCGTTGACCAGCATGCACGCGTATCGAGTCAACTTCTACTGGTTGTACTTCAACCCCCTCGACCTCGATGATGGTCATCCGGTGGCCGTCGATCGTGAAGTTGAAGGAGGGCTCGCAAGACATGGATACGATACGGAAGCGATATCGTAATCCATGTTTAGCATTGATGACTGAGAGTGGAGTGGATGGTCCGTCAGCATAGCGACCCCTGCCATTGATTAGTGTCGAGTTCGGGGGCGTCGCTGTGTTTAGTTTATTGAGTTGAACAGAGGGTTCATGATACCTAAATCCAAATCAGCACAAACCTTTCTGTTGCACATAATATACTCACCAGTCTGCGAGTGTGATTACGGTATTTTCTGGTATGGGTCAGGACAGAACGGTAGCAGAAAAGATATGAACACCTACCATCATCGACATCGTATAAATCCGCCAGGGGGTCCTCTGGATCATATATGACCAGTGGTCCTCGAAGTCCATCGCAATATTGAGTCGAATAATGTGAATGGTACCAATACGTTCCAGTCTGACCCTCGGTATTGAATGTCTGCACAAACGCTTCATGCTGACGAACCGGGCATTGAGTGACGTATGAGACACCGTCAGCCCAGTTGGATTGATGCTGAAAAATTCCGTGCCAATGCTTTCAAGTGGGGGGTATGGTATGAGGATATGGTTCACAACATGATGTATAATTACTTACCACACTAGTGTTCAGAGCCATGGTATCGTCTGTAAGATTATTAACGATCTGGATACTGAATTGGTCGCCCTAAGAAGGTGTCAGTACTTCCATGCAGAGATTGTCGTAAGTTTGTACTTTGTTGGCGCGGATCAATGGCGCAGGGAATCCACCGTTGACAACGGTGGCCCTACAAGGTTAGGGAGGTACTAAGCGACAACCAACATTCACTGTGACTCACGATCGGTTGTACCCATCTGGGGCAACATGCTTGTTCTCGATATGAAGTTGGCTCATAGGACCAAGCACATTGGTTGACGTAGGGACTGACGATGCATCAGAGATGACGAAGAATGAAAACGCAAGGATGAAGAAGAAAAACATGAAGGAATTGAAAAAACGAGTGTGCGCTACTTGATCACGCCCATATACACTTGTCTTATATACGTTCCAGTGCACCGAGGATCGTGGTCCTCCTGATAATGTTTCGGATGCATGTTACCGCATGGCGGCACACCATTGCAGCAAGCGGATAAAAGTGTGGGCGTGGAAGCCTAGTCTCACGGACACCACTCCCTGGTATCTGGGTTAATCGACCAGGAATGGTGTGAGTAGCCAGAGAACAATCTTGAAACAACTAACTTCAACACCATTTGAAACGATGGTTTCAAAAGGTTTGGTCAATGTCAGGACCCTGAGGCAATTTTCGAGAAAATGAACAATGAGGAATGAAGTCCCGCATGGGGTACAACGCAAAACTCTGACAACAATTTGTCTATTCTCCAGCAAAAGTCAATTGAGTCATTAGCTGCATTTCACGCTGCGAAGACGTTAGAGACGCACAGCCGTTCACGTGTGAAATCCGCGGTCGTCCCCCGTCCCGCAGCGCCAACGCCAGGCAAAATTCTCAAGCAAGTTCCAGCCCAGCCTTCGCCACCCGGTTTGTGTCAGGCCTAGGACGATTCTACCGGAAAATCGTAGATCCAATGCTGCGCGCTGAGCGCTGATATTTCATTTCGGCGTGTATTCAAAAACACTGCGGAGCGCCTTGCACTTGAACAGGGCCGTCGGACCTTTCTATCTCAGACCTTCGTACCGTTGATTTCCCGTAGCGCCCTACGCACTCCGCAAGTCCAATGAACATGAGCCATCCCCACAAGTGACAACGAGCATCTTTCGGTGACCCCACCGGGACCAGTCACCGTCAGCTCGGTGCAGGGATGCTATGTACGTGAAGACAGGGAGTGGTACACAGAGCGGTACGACATCCGGGTCAACAAGGATAGAGATCAGAGTTCAGAGACCCTGACGGAGAGCAGTGTTGGATCGTGTGGCTGTACGGACGTGACACGTCGAGCTTTGCTTGGAATACACACGCCTTGAGCCGCGTGACGTCATTCGCCTTTCGCAAGTCACGCTTGTCACCCCGGGTTGACAGTCAAGTCTCAAAACTGCGCGATCAAACGTTTCGCAAGATGCATCGAGAGTTTCTCAATGGCCTGCCAAATTCGAGGGCCGAGATCGAACAGGCTCGGGTCACGACAACAAGGCCACGAGTTAAGTACTGATATACGACACCAATACGATTACAAGAAAAGTCCAATGCCACTTCTTTTTTTTTCAGTGCGCGCTACTGCTCGACGAGCTCTACATAATTCGCTACACCAAACCGTCAGCACCCACCAACACAAAAATCACCACGAGAAACCCACCTGGGAACATGCCCACCTCACCTCTCGGATTCTTACCCTGCCACCACCCTTCCCCAACCTCTTCAATCTCCGTGATCCGTTCGCCTTCGCAGAATGTCACTTCGTTGTCTTCTGCGGCGTCGTAACTAGCGAACGAGTGTGTAAGCGCGCGGTGCGGAAAGGATAGAGGAAGAAAGGAGAACGACGATGCTTACTCATAAAGCGCCATGGCGACGATACCTTCGTCGACTACTGGAGGAGGCGGCGCGGGCGGTGCAACAGGCTACACAAAGCAGTTCAAACAGCGCTATGACGAGTAGACCAGGAGGAACATACTGCAGCAGGTGCAGGTGGTGGTGGCGGAGGTGGCGGGGGTGGCGGGGGGGGAGGAGGAGCCTCCTCTTCCGCCTCGGGCGCGCCCGGCATTTCGATGAGCTCCACATAGTTGGCTACGACCGTCAAAGATGTATCCCATACCAGTGCATCGATAGACGTACCAGGGAACAAGCCCGACTTTTCACCGTCCTGTCCGACCCCGCTCCACCATCCTTCATCGATTTCTTCAATCTGTTCGATCATCTCACCTTCGACGAGGCTCATCTCGTTGTCTTCCGTCGCCTAATAGAGAAAGTGAATAGCAGTCAACGATCACGTTGGAAAGAAAGAAATACCTCATAGTCGTATACAACGACGGCACATATGCCTTTTCCACTATGAACTTGAGCAGGCACGGGCTCTGGTTCTGGTTCTGGTTCTGGCGCTATGTGCATAGCTCCGAACTGTGCAACTGGCGGAGGGGGTGGTGGTGGCGGAGGTGGCGGGGGAGGAGGCGGCTAATGAAAATGAATGAATTAGCTTGGAGGTAGACCTCTCGCTGCAGCATCTCACCGGAACTTCCTCCTCCTCCTCGACATAACCCGAAGCTGGGGGTGCCGGTGGTGGTGGTGGCGGCGGCGGAGGAGGGGGAGGGGGAGGAGCCTCTTCCTCCACTTCGGGCTCTGGCTCTGGCTCCGGCTCAGGAATGCGTGCTGGAGGAACAGGCCGCGTAGTCAACGGAGGCGCAGGCGGTGGAGGCGGAGGTGGCTACCACATTCAAACGTCAGTCCCAAAAGCTCCCTGGACAGATAGAGAAACGAAAACACGAACCGGCGGCACAACCTCGGGCTCAGGTTCAGGCTCCTGTTCAGCGGCGGTCTGCCTCGCCCAGGTAGCAGCAGCAGCACCTCCAACGATCGCACCACCCACCGCAGCGGCACCCACCCCGCCACCGAAGCGACCCGAGGATGCTGCACTGAACCCGGTCGACGCGGGAGATTGCCACGACGCAGCCTTGCTTCGTTGCTCTTCTTCCCCGGCCTGCTTCTTGGCGAGAGACTGTCGTTCGCTCCACGTAAGCTTCTTGGCACCTGCAGCACCAGCACCAGCGCCGGGACGCGCAGGTGGTTGAACTTGCGTCTGTTGTGCTTCAAACTTTTGAAATGGATTCTTTAATTTTCCTGGCGTCAACTTGATTGGCGTATATGCGGTTCCCTTGAAGAGATCGTTTGAAACAGTGCGTTGTCCATGATCAGATCAGACTCACGACGGGTGCTATACGATCCTCCTCGGAGGGCTTGGTCGGGACATTGGACGACACGACCGTCGCAGGCGCGGACGGAACTGGGCGCGCGACTGGCCTATCGAACTAGAACAACATGAGACGACGAAGCACAACATCTACTCCAGTCGCTTACCGACGTAAACGCTGGACGGGGCGCAGTGGGCACCGCAGGCGGACGTGCAGCTCCTGGAGGCGGTAGGGGTGACTTGGGAGGTTCATCGCCCCAATCGTCATCAGGCGCATTGCTCGGTGGTGCCGTCTTCACTGGCGCCGCCACAGGTGCACCAAACACGGGACGCGGTGCTGTCGGGATGGCCGGCTTCGCACCCGGAGCCACCACAGGAGGTCTTGACGGTACCGGCACTGCACTACTCGGCGCCGGAGGAACGCGCCGCATGGCTGCGATATCGGGTCTTCCGATCGGAGTGTAGCTGGTCCCAACGGGGGCGATGGGCTCGAACTTGCGTGGCTTTTCGTTATGAGCCGAGTACCTAGAGCCCGAGGCTGCTTCGACGCGTTGTATGATGAGCGAGGGTGTGACATCCGACTGTGTGTGTGAGTCAGGTCAGATCAGAGAGGACACGGTGAGACGTACCTCGTTGCGCGCGTTGATGACGACGTGGGTGCCGCGGAGGAACTTTGCCACGGCGCTGGAGTGGGTGTGGAAGAGCCCCTTTTTGACCTCTGGGACGCCATCGCCGCACCAGTTGATTTGAACGAACTTGGGTAGCTTTGTCTGCGCGTCGCAGGTTAGATGAATCCGCAGCAAAGGGAGAAGAACGCACGTTCGGATCGATCACTCTGGCGAATGCGTATTGGATCCTAGAGTGGACGATAAGCTCGTCTCCAGGCAAAACATGAAATCACCAACCTTCCGTCTGAGAATTCTTCCTGTAGCTCTTCGAGGCCGCCGTCGCCAGTGGACTGCACCTTGAGATCGTTGGTGCCCTTTTCATAGGTGAAGATTGCCCAATCAATGCCTTTTCCTGCGACGACGTTCTGATACGCGTCGTTTATTTCTCTGTTCGACAAGTTGACTTGTAGAGACATGGTCAAAGGATATCCGATATGCTGCGTCGTGCTACACAAAGTATTTCCAAATCACGTGATCTATCTAATCGCTGAGATCGGGAATGGGAGTCTTCCACGCGATGCCTGCAGCGGTCGCAATCTGTATCGCGATGGTCCGAACAGCCCTCACTTCCTCTCGTGTCGCCTTGTTCCTAAGTGCGCCTTCCAGGTGCCATCCGATCTGTCGCGGCGATTCGATGGCGATCAGCGCCGAAATCATCACGAACGACGTCTCCATCGGCGACGTCGCGCCCATAAAGGCATACCCGTACCCGTATCCAAAGCTTGTGGTGAAGTATCCTGCATTGAGTCTTAGCGTGTGTTATGACCATATAGCAGCCACATTGACAGTACACACCGAGATCAGGGTAGATGGCGCCGAGGAGGGTCCGTGTATCTTCCGCCGTCTTTCCGTAGGTCTGATTAAAGTAGGCCAGGCCAGCTTGCGTGAGCTCCTCGACGGACGGGTCCGGATTTCTGCGATGGGGTTGATACAGGATGAAAGGGACGAAAACGTATCGCATACCGCAGTGTTTCGGTATCCCGAAGCTCTTGCGGCGTTGCGTCGTGGAGCGAGATGAGCGCATTGATGACCTAGTGGATTCGTGAGATAAAACGGAGCACAGCGCACAGCGCGATAGAGACCCTGGGGAATCCACAGATCATGCCCGACTTGAACACGGCGTCGCGTATCTTGCGTGCCGCAGCGAGTCGATCTGCGTGGGGTGCACAGATCGCATCGAGATCACTGAGCACATACTCGAACACGAGCGGGACCGCTTCAGGACAGTTGCTCGCGGCGAATGTAACGGCTGCGACGGCGTACCAGGGGCTGTCAACATAGCTGGACTGAGGTGGGTACAATCGTTTGAGACTGGAAAGGAACTCTGGCGTTGCGATGTGGGCCATGTCGGTGACTGTCGTAGATAAACCCACGTATAGACGCTGTCACTCGTACTTGACATGGCTCGCTCATGTGACATGTAGAGTCACTGGAATCACAGAATACCTAGTTGTTCTTGGATTCCGCATACTCGGCCACGCGTCGAACCCGGGACGGCGGGGACAGGTCCCTCCATAGACCTTGACCTGCCAGTGGCCTGATGCGCTCTGGCTGGCGCCGGTAACACGAACGGGGTGACGATCCCCATCATGTTCAGGACCATGAGTGGTCGCCGACTCAAGCCGATCCCGTCGTTCCCCGTAGTGCTCCTCGACTGAAACAACTCCCTGAATGGCTTTTCCCCTGATCCGTCCAAACAGCGACCCAAGACACGATGAGCGATGAAGACTGAATGACGCAACGCACCGTGACGTGGTGACCACTGACAGTCATGGCGACAATGCCTTGCTTTGTGCAAAGAACCACATGATTAAGCGAAACTCACAACTGCTTCAACGATAGCAGCGCATTCGCAGCTTCAGGGTGTATCATACCTGTGATAAACAAATCCAAGTTGTTGGTGTGACGTATGAAGTAGCAAAGATCAAAAAAAGCAGCGCGGAGAGCCCCATCGCTTCGTGGTTACGAGAGCACACGCTCAATAGTGTCACAGCGGTACAGCACAGAAGGGAGGGCTGACATGGTCAAAGGAGGTGTGTACGTACATCTCAACATAACCTGCAAGATGCTCCTACTCTAGTCCTTCACGCAGCGGCAACTGCGCGTCGTGTCCAGGTGCTGAGTCGCCATTTATTCCACTTCACATTTTTCGCAAGGTTCTTCTCCAATGCTTGGCATGTGGGTTGATGCAGCGCTTGTGCACGCGGCGATGTTGTGATCCCCCTCCTGATCAAACGACGTTTTCTGATGCTCAGGTGGTCGTGGATTCGGCATTGCTTGTTGATGCGGTGCTTGCGATCCTTCCTGATCGGGTCGCGCGGCGTTCATTGATGTCTGGGTTGGTGTGGATTTGGCATCGCTGATGGATGCGGTACTGCTTCTGAATGTTGCGGTCCCTCCTGATTGGGCGGCGTCCATCGATGCTCGATAGTCATGAATTCGGCGTTGCCTCTGAACGTGGTGGCACTTGTGGATACTGCGGTGGCTATTATTGAGAGGGTGGTTAGTACTCGAGTGCTTGAGTCTGAGGAGCCTGCGGATATTCTGGCAGCTGTTGTTGAAACGGCAATCGTTGCTCACTGGATGTCCTGGTGGCTGTTATCGAGGCGGCAGCCATTACACGGGTGCTTGTGCGTGTTGGCCAGGAGTGGTCGGAGGTTCTTATTGATCGGAAGTGGATAATGGCAGAGGTCATGCTGTCCGTGCCATGAAAACGCCAAGCTAAAACCGACTACATCGATGACAAGCGACAACACGAGTAACATGGTCGTCAACGGATCGGTGGGAACTGGGGAGCCGATCGGTTGCTCTTGAAACAACGCGGTTCGTCACATAATTAGTCGACAATACAAGTAAAACGCACCAACGCGCACACTCCAGAAATACAAGTTCAAGGAGAAGCTTGTGAGTAAGCTTGACCGGCTGGTGAGTTGCAAACTCATGCAATCTATCATCCGCATCCGGACGAGCCACGCAGGTAGCCAAACAGTAAAGTCCATGAGAGCGGCATAACCCAGGTCTGGCGCCCCAGGCCAAGGCGCGGTCGAAGCAATAGGTGACGATAATAAGCTGAAAGAAAGATGATGACAGCTTCTTTGATATCGACGTTCCGAAAAATGACGTTACCCTCTCCGTTCTTCAGCGCACCGTCTTCAAAGCTCCACCGCCGACGTCGCGCCCATAAAGGCATACCCGTACTTGTGACGTAGTATCCTAAACAAATCTCCGTGCGAGAACCGGACAGTGGCCATAAATTCGTCATGTCACCATAAGTCGCAAGTTGTACCCTGAACTCGGGGCACTTGCGGCGTCGCTTGGTGGAGTAGGATGAGTGAATGGGTAACCTAGTGAATTATGATGTGTGAGATACGGAGCACATCACATAGCGTGGTGGAGACCTAGGTGAATTCGTAGCTCATGCATACGCCCAACTCGAAGGCGGCGTTGCGTATCTTAAGAGCCGGCGCTGATTATTGAGCACATACAGGATTGTAATGGCTGCGACTGTACACCAGGGACCAGGGACTGTTAGGGTAGACTGTGGCGGGGTATGTACGTTCGTTTCAAGAGAACCCGAGCGTTTCATCTCGATGGTTGGTTGATAACCATGTTTAGATGGGGTCGCTAGTGCTCGTAGAGGTCAGCACAACATGTCGTGGCTCGCCACTCGGACGGATTCAATTCCCTTCGCATCGCGCATCACAAAGTACGGCCGGAACACATCCCGTTTCGGCACGGAACACTCTTTCAAATACGAGGAGACCCAGATACCCTCTGAGACGCTTAGTTATTCAGAATGGTAGCAGGTAAGTTCACTTTCCATCACTGGCCGCGTCTCGTGCTCACCCGCTTCCCCAGCTGACCTTCACCCGACCGTCGACTTTGCTGCCGGAACCGCCGCAGGTATGTTCCCAGTACACGCCACTTCATTCAGCACACGTTCAAGCCCTCAATGCCAGGTGTGGTCGGGCTCTTGGTCGCCCACCCTTTCGACACTGGCATGTCCTTTAACCACGCCGTCTTCCCAATCTCACCCGCGCAGTCAAAACGCGCTTCCAGAACCCAGCCATTTACTCCAAATATAAATCCACGCTGCATGCGTTCGGCACGATCATTCGAGAAGAACGGTTCCTGGGTCTTTACAAGGGCGTCGTTTCACCCCTTGTATGTCGATGAGGATGCTACTTCCGTGATCCTTCCATCTCATCCAGCTTCTTCCTAGGCCACGTGCGCGTTCATGAATGGCCTCGTTTTTTCATCTTACAAGTTCTTCATGCGGGCCCAACTCGACGACCCTTCCTCAGTTCCCTCACTGACGCAAGTGGGTCTCGCAGGTACTGGTTGTGGCATCGTCACCTCGTAAGGCTATATGTTATGCGTGTCGTTCGAACCTACATACATTGGGCGTCCCTCGGACTTCTCTCCAGGCTTATTGCGAGTCCTACGGAACTCATCAAGATACGTCAACAAAACGTGCTTGCCAACGACCCCGCAAATGCGTCTGCGTTCAAAGTCGCCATGACTATCTTCAAACAACACGGCATCCGAGGACTCTATCGTGGTCTGATTGCCACGGCGCTCAGAGACACGGGGTATGGAACATACTTTCTCACGGTGAGGTTTCCCCCCGTTCGAGGGTGATGATGATCAATGACGCGTCAACAACGAGGCCACAGTATGAGGCAACGTGTCGGTACTTTAAGCCCCCATCAGCCCAGCTATTATCGGCCGACCATTCTTCGCTGTTATCTGAAATCGATTCGGAAGCCAGCAGCATGCCTTGGTCAGCACTATTTTTCGCGGGTGGTATGGCCGGGATCGCGGGTTGGGTGGCCACGTTTCCGATGGACCTGGTCAAGACACGCATGCAGAGCACGGAGCCTTGTCCGATACGTCCGAGTGCTGCCAAGGCCCCTGCAGTAGACCCCTACCGCACGATTCTGTCGACAGTGGTGCATTCCTACCGCACCGAAGGTCCGAGGGTGTTCCTTCGAGGGTTGACGCCGACACTCGTTCGGTCCGTGGCATTGACTCCATTTGTCTTGTGCTGACGCCTGACTGACACGACGTCAAGGTCCGTGCCGGTGAACGTGGCCACGTTTTCGGTCTATGAATCAGTGGTGCACATGTTATCCTGATCTGCGTGTGTGCGCGATAGGGGGATGGCGGGGTGACTAGATCTGCTGGTCAAGGACGCGCGTGCCACCCACTCCACGTTTTGCGAAGAGCACCTGCACATACGACGCCTTGCTCACTTGGGTTATTGTACATGACTCGATTGTGTGTACATGTAGACTCGACGACGGTATGACTTGGTATCTCATTCGAGGGCATAAAACACCGTCGATCCGCCCTGGCTGACGTCACGCCGCACCATGGGAGTGTTTTGGGTCTCAATTTTGGGTATTTGCTTCCATGTTCGGGGAGGGGTCGAGGTCGACGACGCATATCTAGCCGACAATAAATTATTCAAAAAAAATAAAAAAGCTGTTCAACGTCCACGACCCGTCTGAAATGGGCGAGTGGGGTGCAAGTGGCGACCCCCCCGCTGTGTGTGTGTTTTTCCTGTGCTGAGTTTGTGCAGCCAAAGTCGGCGACAATTGCAACTCTTTTCCCATCTGCGGTGCAGTGCAACGCCTTTGGCACGCCAGTCATCTTCGCACACCTTCGCCATCTCCCGACGCCCCCTCCCTCTCCGCCTCCCCTCCCCTCCCCATTCCGTCCACATGGCGACAGGCCTACCAGGATCGATGGCACTCCCCACCACCGACACTCAGGCGTCCTCCGACCCGTCCTGGGAAGGCGACAGAATGTCCGTCGCTCTTTATCTCTACCCCATCTCCCCCCCGACGCTCACACTCCCCCAGGTTCAACATTTACATTTACGATTACTGCAATAAACGTGGCTTTCGCAAAACAGCTCGCGAGCTGCTCCAGGAAGCGGAAATCCCCCCCGACTCGGCTCCCCCAATCAACGCTAAACAGGGCCTCTTGTTCGAGTACGTAGTTCCCCATGTCCCCTCTTCCCCTCTCATCCTCCTCCTCCCCCAGGTGGTGGAGTGTCTTTTGGGTGCTCTTCACTGCCAAGAGCAACGGCGCAGGAACAGAGGATGCCATGGTGTACACCCAGGTGCGTACACCCTCACCCTTCGACCTCGTCTCCCCACCGACAGACCACACAACGCGCCAGCACCAGGTGCAACAAGCTAACCTCAGGCAGGGCTCCAGACCGCTTAATCACCAAATCCCCCAAGTCAACCGTATGATGAACGGTACGCCATCACAACGGGCATCCGCACCCCCCCTAACGTTCCCGGTCCCAGGTAATCCCGCTCAGATGTCTTTTTCGATCGTCGGCGCTGGCCACCAGCCAAACGGGATCCCAATACCTTCGACGCAGTCGAACCTAACAGGCGCAAACCCCCCTCCACCACAAAACTACACACTCATGCCTGGACAACGTCCAGCCGGTCCACAACATCGCGGTCCAAACGGCGTCAACCCATACCAATCTCCAACCATGGCACACTCCCCACAGAACCCAGGCGGTAACGCAGGTCACAACCCTCAGAATCCCATGAATCAACTCGGCCCATCACCCCATATGGCCCATATGGCTCGCGCAGGTATGCTTCCCCCGAATGCGAACATGGGCTCGGTGTCGCACGCACAGACCCCGCCGTTTGCACAGCTCGCGAGGTCGCCCAGCCGACCTAACACGCCAGGACAAGGGATGCAACGCAGTCCATCCTTGATGGGCCGTCAGACGCCTGTCAATCCTCACGAGGGCACGCTCAATGCAGAGCTTATTCGTCTCCCGACCAACATACTCACGGGCATCAAGCAAGAGTTGGGCATCCAAGACAAGGATTTACCTGCGCTTACGTTGGAGGAAAAGGTCATTAAATTTCATTTCAGGCTTTGGCTCCACTGTTGACGAGAGTTTTTTTAGGGTCGTATCATGGCCGTTGCTCGGCAGCGATCCACCAATCCAGCTGTGAGGAAGCCTGGTCCGGGAGGGCCTCAGGGCCCCGCTGGTCCTTCAAACCTCGCCCCAGGCATGCAGCTGGGTCAACGACCGCCTGGTCAGACACAGCCACCTCAACAGCAAGCGCCCGGTCAACAACAACAGCAGCAACAACCCCAACAGCAGCGCATGGTAAAGCGCAGCAGCACTTCGCCAGGAGAAGAAGTATATTCTTGTCCTGTCCGTGCTCGTCGATCTGATGCCGTATCGTCACAGCATGGACAATTACCCAACAGCGAGAATTCCCCTCCGGACAGGAAACGTATACGGCGTTCCTCGGTCAGCATGGATCAAGTACCCCCTGTGGGATACTCTCATCAGCCACAACAGCAGCCACAACAGATGATGAATGGTGGCATGATGCGTCATGGACCCGGACCTATGCCGGGTGCTCCTATGAACAACTTCCCGCCACACGGTCCCCCAGGAATGGGTAACCCTGGCATGGGCATGCCAATGGGCGCTCCACAAGTTGGCAACGTGTTGAGTCCCGCAATGGGAGGGCCTCGCGCACCAAACATGATTGGGGTCAGTCCTAGTCGAATGTTTCGTCTCTCCCGTACTAAGCATCAATACCCTATAGCAATTGCAGTATCATCAAGGCCTTCACGCGGCCACCAAGGGACTCGCTATGGCAAATCTGCCAGGAGGCGGTGCAGGAACGCCTACGCCCGGCGATCCTCCTTTCAACCCTGGTGGGGGACAACCTCTTTTCGCTGGTCCGCAAAACAACCGGCTGGGACAAAACAAGCCCATGGGGATGATGCCGCCGCCTTCGCCAGCCGGCGGTCCCTCGAAGGAGCAGCCCAAGGACGCGAAGGGGTCCGTCCCGAACGGCGCCGAGGGTTCACCGCGAAACCAGCAACCACCGAATCCGGGAGCGGGTGCACAAGGGCCACCGAATCCGGGCGGTGGTGCGCAAGTCAACACAGCACCACCCACGCCGAGCGCGACGAGCTCGAGCATCACTGCGCCTTCACCGTCTGCGGTTGTCAACGGCACCCCCACGATGAACCCAGCGACACAACCGACGACATCGTTGCCTGAAGTTCCTGCCATTTTCTCGACGAACGAGTTTATGCAATCCGTGGCGGGCGCGTTGGACGATTTCGATCCACAATCGTTGTTTAGAGCCGAAGAGACGGGTATCAACTTCGAACAAGATTTCCGCGAGTGGTTTAATCCAGACGATCTAGATATGAAGTAAACGGGGGCGAGGGGAAAAGAAGAATCGGAAGAAGAAGGGGTGCAATAAAAGGAATACTGATCAAGATGTATGAGGGGAGATATACCGATCGATCGTTGCATTTTTGGGTCCATCCATCGTCAGTCCTTTTTTCCCTTCTTTTTCGTTCTGCTTGCGCGTCGTATGTTTTTCTTCTGTCTTTTGCTCCATCTATCGTGCGGCTTTTGGCGTGTCGATGCACATACATACCTACGACCCCCTTGACATTCGTGTGCTTGCTTTTTCTTTCACCCCTCGTCCGCCTGTTGGTTTTTCTTACTCTATTTATGGTCAACAAAAGCTGTCTTGCATCGTCGCGTGCGTAGCGATCGACGTGTGTCACCCCGTTTCTCCTAGATAGTCGTCCTTTTTTCGTCGTTTTGATAACTTGTCCCACTACTTGTCTTGTGTCTTTGCTTGGTAGCCCTCTGTTTTAATCATGTATGAGTACCCTGAATACCGTATCGCTATTGCTTGTTGTTTCGCTTCTCCACTTTAACTCGAGCGCACGTGAGTGATCGAGTGATCGAAAACCGGAAGGACCTCTTGAACGAGGCCATAACATGATGGACATTTTGGGGGTAAATAAGCTAGGCTATGGAAATCGGGCGTTATGGACAACGAGACCCAATAAAGCGAATATAAGTTAGTAAAACTCATAAGACACGATGCGAGGTGAGGCGTCGTCAAGATACGTGAGTGACCGATGGAGAACGAAAAAAAAAAAGACCATGCACAGAAAAAAAAAAAAAAGGATCAAAGAAGCGCGTCATGAGGTGCCTGCGCTCTCTCAGTCTACAGTCACAATCGACACGTCCAGTTGGGTCTGTGTCGAGCTCTGACGCGGGCTCTCGGCCAGTTTGCGACGGCGTTCGCCTACTTTCCAAATGACGTCTTTGAGTTCTTGAACGACGTCGCCGGTCGGTCCCCAGAGCTCACGTCCCGCCCGCGGGGGTGAGGACGAGGAAGGGGCGTGTGGGTCGTGTCCCGACGGGCCGAGTCCAGCCGCACCGACGCTGTCGCGTTCCCGCTCGGCTCGAATCTTTCGAATACGTTCCTCCCTGCTCAACGTACTCCGCTTGCGCGTAAACGCACCTACGCTCTCCGAGTCCGCCTCGAACACCTGTTCGATACCCGGTGGGGGAAGGTGTGCTGCGGACGCGGCCAGGAGGAGATGTGCCGTCGCGTCGTCTGTGTGGACGCCCGGGTCCGGATCGGGCGCGTGTGCGAGCGGGAGGGGATCACCAGAGGGTGAGAGCACCGTCAGACGTACGTCATCGTCCTTGGATGGGGATGTGTCCTGTGCGAGATCGTCATCTGGCTTGGAACACGTCGCGTCGTCTGCATCGTCTGCTGGAATGTCTTCCGACGTCGAGGGCGTCGGCGGGGAGACGATGTACACGAGACGTTCACGCCCACGTTCGCATTCCCTCAGCGCGAGACCGAGCTCGCGCCGGAGACGTTCGTACGCCTGGATTGCAGGGTGCTCCGGGGGTTCTCCATAGGTACTAAGGCCCGCGCTTGCCCCTGGAAGGGAGGCATCACCGCAGGACGAAGATGAAGGATGGGAAGAGTGTCCCGGAGAGTGCATAGGCCGTTCCTCCTTCAGCGACGCGACGCATTGTTCGAGTTGTTCCCGCGCCTCGTCGAGGGCCGAGGAAATCGCGTCCACGTGTGAGGCGAATCGGGCGAGATGAGACGGCGTGGGTGCAAACGAGACGGCCTGCTCGATCGCTTGCGACAGTGGGAGATGCGACCGCAGTCGCGGTGGAGACGCAAGGGAGCTGGGAGTGTTGAGGCCAGAAGCACCCTCGGAAACCGTGTCGTCCACCTTGAGACGTTGCTCCTCGACTTCGTCCATTACCTCCGACAGTCGTGAAGAGGCGTCCACAAGGGTCGACGTCAACAAGCTCATCACAGAGCGTACGTCTTCCCAATACACCTCGTCTTCGTCGTCCTCGAAGCGCAACGCTAATAGATGCGAACACGCGAATCGTTTTGATGCCAACGCATTCTGTAGCGACTGGCGCAGTGATGAAAGCGACATGGGATGTCGTGCCGTGTGCATGCTTGTGTATTTAGACCCCGGGGACATCGTGGTCCGAGGTTTTGTTGAATTAGCACGTGTCGGGGTACTGCGGTAGGGTAGCTCGAGTGCCCGTAGACCTTGGCGAACACGACTTCGGTAGAGACCCAACGCGGCAGTGCCAAACGAATTCTCCTCTTCATCCTCTACCATGGAAGACTCCGCTGTCACCATCCCTTCCTCTTCTTCTGATACGTCAGCAAGGAGCTGTGGAGGGGACGAGAGGGCGCTCCGTGATCGTGTGCGGGCTGGAGTAGGTGAGGTGCTCCCTAACAAGGCACTCAGATCGGATCTCCGTTTCTCTCTGCGCTGTGCCAACGCTGGTGAAGTACCCGCGAGGGCGAGCGATGCATATGATCCGTTCCACGTCGACCGTTTCCTCGTGCGATCCGTTGCAGGGGTAGTGCGTGTTGACGACCCTGGATGTGAGAGCGGTCGATGAGAGACAGTGCTACGAGTAAACGTCGGTTTTATGGGCGACGGTGGTGCATACATCTCGGCGAGCTGTGCGAGTTCGGAGGGCCACGTGATGGCAGAGAGGAGTTGACGGACGTTATCACATTGCGTTTGAGTCGTCAGGAGAGACGTGGACAACGCAACTCCAAGCGGGGAAGATGGTGAGCGTGGAGATGTAGGACCGTAAAATACACTGCGGAGAATAAATGCGTTAGCACAGGGGACGAGTCTCGTAAAGCACTCTACCTTTGCTCCTCATTCTCCAGTACAGTGAAGGTATCATTGATTACTGTGTCCCAAAATTGGCCAGCAGCGATCAAGTGCTGTAAAGCTTGTAAAGACTTGATATGTGTATCGTATTAGCAAACCAAATCGTGAGGGAGGGAAAGATGACTCACAGGTGTCATAACATCAGGTTTAGAGTGTATATCCTATATGGACATGCACAGTGTAGCAGCAAGCAACAAAAAAGCAAAGAAGTAAAACCGAGCACTGAGAGCGGCCACAGTGACAGTTAGCGAAAGCGTGATGGGCCAAACGGGCGTTTCAGGTTCTGGAGGCATGGAAAGCGAGAGGTTGTCCGCCATTATGCTTTCTGCCGCGCTTGGCGTTCTGCTATGGCAATTGGGGAGCCTGCCAGGCAACGATGGGGACATGGCCCGCCTGTGCGGGTCAACCACGGATGTGGTGGGAAATGCAGGCGACAGTAGGGACGAGGAGATGAGCCCATATTTGAACCGTTCCGCAAACGCTTGGGTCCGCTGGGGCATGCTGTGTGAGGAAAAGAGCAAACTGAGGGACTGCACAACATTGTGGCGACCGTGAAGGGAAATAAGTCAAGGACATGGGGACATATAAACGACAGAGATGCTATGGATACGGTTGTGAATACTCACCTCGACTGCGCCGAAAATAAGGAAACATAGTTTTTCCATTCTCTCGGAGTGTTTGGAGACGGTTGGATGGCCCGTTAAATAGGGCTGAAGGAAGGTGTCTGCTATACCTCCGGGCATAAGCTCGGGGGCTTCGCCGGAGTCTGCAGCATGGAAAAGGCGTGTAAGGCGCGAAAACGGGAATAATATGGGAAAACATGCCCTGCAAGTACTCCTCGAGTGGGTGCCCGTCAAATACTGGTTGTGCCATGGGGCTGTGGAGTGCAATCAGGCTACTAATTGAATAAAGAATGCAGTGTACACCGCCTGGTTCGATCTTACCGCTTCGTAAATGAAGAGCAGCAAGGAGGGAATATGCCCAACAAACCAGAGGTAGCGTCGCGCGCCGATAGCAGTGAACTCGCACCGACGATATTATGTAATCCACTGAATCAAAGTTGCCTTGTCTCCCAGGCCCAAACTCCGAGTCGGATGAAACAAACGTCAAAGGGTCCCCCGACGGGTCTCTCGGAGTAAGTAGAGCACCATATGACAGGTAAGAAATGCCACGTCATCAGGATCAGTGTCGTAGCGGCAACGATTTCGATTTCAATGCGCTGATTGACTAGAGTCTCACGCCAATATCGACTGAGATAGACTACTGATCATGACGAAAGGGGTGGATCTAGTACGCTGTCGGCGCCTACTTCGTCGGTACAACCTCGCCGTTCTTATCGCTCAGGCACACACTTATTAGACCCTAGACTGTTGCCGTGTCCAGCAAGGTGTACGGGTTTGGAATTGGCCCGATCCGTCGGTTCCCTTGGAAGCAGTAGCGCTGTCGGGGAATGCTATCGATGTGTTCCCCACAAATCGTAATGTATGTATGTACAGTCAACTCCCTCCTAACCCATACCTGTCGGGAAAAGGAAAAAGCTATGGGTTATTAGGGAGTATGGGGTATTTGAGAGGTATCTACAGCCAAAATGGGGGTTCGGGAGATGCAAAAAGGTATGGGTTATGAGGGAGTATGGGTTATATATGGTATGCCCGACTGTATACAGTTATCAAACACCGCAGACTGCGTCTGTAAGGCACATCAAGTCATCCCATAAATAGACGAATGCGGAAATGGGGTACGAATAGCCTCAGGTTCATGCCGGCTCCCTTCTTCTGTGAAACGTATTCCCATCGTTCAGTCAAGCACCGCAGACGGGCGTCTGCGAAGGCAAATTTTAGCCTTCACAAAATAATATCCTAAGAAACGAGCACCGTACCTTGAGGCAACCGGGGTGCGAATGCTCTCGAGTTCATATGAACTATCCACTTCTGCGAGATGTGATCCCGTCGTTCTCGCTGCCCTACTCCGGGCCCGCTCCTCGGTCTGCTCCAATTCCTGATGAAGATCGCTCATCCAAATATCCACAGATTGCCAAAACGGACGACGTCGCATTGTGGCGATTTGTCTGTCTATGGTAAGATTGATATCCTCCATACTGTACGCTCTCGAGTGAAAGCATCGGAGGTTCAGAACAACTCGTTGACCAGCGACGACGAGCAAAGGAAAAGAAAATCTAGGAGGAGGATTTGGTGAGCGAGCATACGTAACATATTATCACTGTTGCTCACCCGACCTGCAGAAAGTGTAGCGGGTCCTGGACATTAGGGTCATCATTGAATCCATTAAAAACATGAGCGAGGATTCTTACATCTGCAAGCAAGGAACTGGAAATACATCTTGTAAGCAATCACAAAGGAGCAATTCCAAAGTTAAATTTACGCAGACACGATCCCCAGTACATCGTAGAGCATGTTCACCTGTGCGGAATCAGGCACGCACACCTGAACGACGTTCAAGGATCTTTACCTTGTAGAATAGAAAGGCTGGATAACGAAATAAATTAGCAAGGTAAATTAATAATGCGCTCCAACATGCATGCTCACCATCTCGCACCAGCAGACGAACAAGTGGCAAATCCTGGAGATGTTGCGACCCTCCGGAGAGCCTGTAAAGATAATATGCTATCACAGCGAACATGCCAGTATCAAGGAGGAGTCTACGTCATCGTTAGTATCATATACAGAAGTATTATCCACAATCGATTCACGATATGACATATGCTATCCACTGGGAGTAAGTAGAACGCGTCAGATCGTAAGTGGGTGGCGGAGGCAACAACGAATTCACCGCGTTTCTGCCTATGAAATAGACGGATGGATGATCAAGGATGTAATTGAATAAGAGGGTGCACAACCCACCAATCTGAGAGATAACACACACCCTGGTCTCATCCAGATACGGGTACTGTAAATCTAAAAGATTATCAATCGCAAGCCGTATCACGCGACCAGTCGTGCTACGTACGGGCGCCAATCTTGGACACAATGTAGGTCAAAAAGGTGCAGTACAGCACGACCCAGAAAACGTAGGCTGACACCAAGGAAATGGCAACACGATAGCTGCACCTCCAGAGGGCCCATGCGCGTAACACAAGCATTACTATATTCAAGCGTCAGAAGGAATACCTGGGGGAAGAGTCTATGGACCGACCGCGAGTCGTTTCCGATGAAATGAACACCATAATCCACTGAATCCACAGATATCTTGCACAAAACTATAGTATACTCAGACTCAGTTCATTGTGCATGCAAGCATCGGCAGGACAAAAGTATAGGAATACCTTTCGTGACCCGTGACTCACTACCCCTACCTCCTCGAGCGTAATGAGTGATTGTCCGATTAGCGTTCCATAGCGGTTGAGCAGAAATACGACTTTCACTGGGGTCCACGGAGTCTTCCAGATATAATCCACCTCCCAATGACTCAGAGAACAACTTCGCACTGGCAAAGAGAATAAGTACCTCGTGGCCAAAAGTAAGAAGATAGTCGTAAGACAGCACGGTGCAACCTGTCACTGTTAGGTATCTTGGTCGTTGATTTGATCAATGGAGCGTACAGCATATTCGTTGAACGGCAGTACTCACTGACGAATCCGCAACTTGTTCAAAAATTGTGACTGCGTCAACATGGGGTGTAGAGAAGCTGGACAACGCGCCTACAGTGTCCTAGATCGCAATTAAATGCGGAGGAACTTCGTTATGTAAAAAGGACACAGTGTGGCACGTTCAGGGAAGTTTATGTACATATCATGGTGTAACGGCAGGGGCAAAGAACCCCCTACCGCTCGATGGTACAGCGATGAGTCAAGTAGTGTGCATGATCTCGGAGTAGAGTTTTGGATCTGGCAGCTTTCCGTGACAAGGTCAACAAATAACTTGTGAGGCTTGAGCGCTTGAGCAGCCACCGCGAAATTTGTCAGACAAACTGAGTATTGCAATGTCACGCTTTGTCACGCTTTTACCATAGTATCTAAGGGTTATCTAGGTGTTATTGCAAGCCATTGAAATGGACCCTTTTGTATTGCAATGGTAGGCGACGGTAGTGCATACATCTCAGCGAGTACTAGTTCGGAGGGCCACGTAATGGCAGAGAGGAGTTCGCAGACGTTATTACAATGCATTTGAGTCGTCAGGAGAGACGTGGGCAACGTAAGTCCAAGCGGGGAAGAGCGTGGAGGTGCTAGGACCGTAAAATACACAGCGGAGAATAAATAGCATTGCCCTCTGGGCCGCATCCCTGGACCCGGGTTCGGAGCCTACTAAGTGACAACATCGAAATTCTTCTTCCGCAGTGCATAGAGTATATAAAATATTACCTTCCTCTGTGTCATACTTTTTCGTCTCGACTGTCACATGAAAATGAAGGGAAAAAAGTCAAGGCGGGAGTTGTGGGCTCATCTAATGTGTGCTCTTTCTTTTCGAGTCATTAGTTTGTCAATGGACAAAGCTGATTGGTAAGTGAGCCTACAGTGTATACAAACTGAAGGTACTCTCTGAACCAGGCAGTCCGAACCCTTTCGGATTGTTCGACCTACGCATTGACGCTCCCATGCCACACTGTGCTGGAGACATTCCAGCATAGATTCCAGTCCCTCATCATCCACGAGGCGGGATTCGATAAACAACACAGATTAGAGATGTGCTTGTATGTAAGGTTAAGGATTGCGAACACGAGCATCGTTTTTAAAATTCCCACGATTAAATGGTTGGCAAACCTGGCCCTCCGGTCCAGAAATACGTCAGCACAGCCTCGTAAAGCACTCTACCTTTGCTCCTCACTCTCCAGTACAGTGAAGGTATCATTGATTACTGTGTCCCAAAATTGGCCAGCAGCGATCAAGTGCTGTAAAGCTTGTAAAGACTTGATATGTGTATCGTATTAGCAAACCAAATCGTGAGGGAGGGA